>PVJX010010577.1:0-56488 GCA_004027295.1 Dolichotis patagonum
TGAAGGGCGGGGCTACGGGCCCAAACAGATCTGGCCCAGATGCCGATCTCCAGGCAGTTCCTTGTGGATGAAGCGCGGGCCTACCAGCCCCAACGAGTCGCGCTGAGATGCAGGTCTACGCAGACTTTCGATCCAAACAGCCCAGGCCACTCTACGGGTCCGAGAGTTTCGGGTCCCAAAGAGACAGCCTGAGATGCAAATGATCTCTTAATTTATGTACTTATTTCTCATCATTTTTCTCCCACAGTAAAATTTGTTTTGTAGGAAATTGTAATAGTTTTCCTTATTGACCATATTAACTCCTAAGGGAAATTTCAGAATGACTTTTTTCCATACAGGAGGTAACTTCTGATCTCTACACAAAAGCTACAAGTTGTGTTAAAAGAAAAAGAAAACAATGTATATGTGAAGGCTTTAGAGAAGCAAGAGCAACGGTGGGCATGGGGTCAAGGTAACTTCGAGAAGAAGATTATATCTAGTAACAGATTTTACCCAGGGCTAGACTGAGAATTTTGAAGTTACATCTACCTACCATGAAAAATACACAGCTAGCAATGTGTTTAGATAAAGCTTGAAACTGTAGGAACAAGGTTACCACATTTATTATCCCTGCTCTGTACAAAGTAACAGTGATGACAATATTAAGACAAATTTCAGTTATTAGAGTCAGTGAAAGTTGTGAGAAATATACAAAGAGAAAGTGAAGAAAAATTTTATTTTGTTTTCTCATATATATTATCATGCATCTTTAAAAAAATCTCCATAGGCATTTGAAAGTATTACTCCTACGCAGAAAATAACAAATGGTCTGAAGGTCAAATTCTGAGAACTATATCTAATGATGTTTATTGCCTTGAAAGTATTAATAGGAAGAAAAAGCATTCACCTTTTTCAGTTATTTTTGCCTAAAACACATGAAGCCAAACTTATACTCAAAATAAGCACAATCACTACCTTTGCTTATGAATTTATTTAGCAGTGTTTGGTCAAATGCTGTCTTCCCTCTCTTCCATGCAGCATTCACAGGGCACCACAACAGGGACTGACCTGATGGCTGTGCACTGTTCATTCACTTACCTGTTGATACTGCTTGGGAATGTAGTTGGAGTTGTCAGCCAAAACACACATGGCCCTGCCATGAGGGAGGTGAAAGCTAATTTCCAGGGACAAGTCTCCCAGAGAGAAGTAAGTGGAAGCTTCCGGTTTCTTAAGGCATGGACCTGTACAGTATTTCTTTGCTGTATTCTAGCGGCGAAGGAGCCACAAAGGCTAGATCCAAGGAGGTGGTACAGACTCACTCCTCAATAGGGTAAGTGCCAAAATGCTTTGAGGCGATGTTATAAAATAGACACAAATTGAAATTATCAAGTAGTTGAGAAGCAGACACAGCAAAAGAGAAAGATTTTTTAAAAAAGGAAATAAGAAAATCAAATGGTGCTATTAATGAAGACGTCTATGGATCACTGATAATAATTTTACTACAGCACAAAATATTAATCCTTCCAGGCGCTTCATATTCTCAAAGACTCAAAGATGGTAAATTATAGTGTCTTCTGGAAATAACAAATAAGTTTTATTCTTTTTCTAAAATGATTTCTGGTTCAATCAATTCACATGGCACTATTTATTAGTAAGAATAGTAAACATGAAAGCTAATATTTACTGAGTTATTATGTATTGGCAAGTTATCTAAGTGCTTTCCATATAATAATTTATTTAATGTTCAATATTAATATCCTATTTTTACAAGTGAGAAAACCCAGGCAATGAAAACTAGTGATTATCCAATGAGACAGATCCAGGCAATCTGTCTCTGAAGGCCCAAACCAAATCCTCACATTCCACAAAAGGCCAAAAGAAGCAGTAAAGGTTGAGCATTACCTAATCAAAAGAATCTGAAATCTAAAATGCCCTTTTAAATGATGTTCTAAAGTAATTAGATGTAAAGTAATTAGTAAATGATGTTCTAAAGTAAAAATGGTGTATTTTGGTGCATTCTAGATTTCAGATTTTCCTATTAGGGAAGCTCAGTTGGCAAAACTGATGCAATATTACCAAATGCAAAAACCTCCAAACTCTAAAGCATTGTTTCTCAAATTCCATCTTTTTGGAAACAGGACATAAAAGTAAAAATCTCAAAAGAAAAGAGAGATAGGTATAATACGTTCCATTTTCCTATCTCACACCATTTTTAAGTAAAACTAATGAGAAACATTTACTATGTGTCCAGAACTGACACAGGATCTATGGAAGATGCTTTTAATTAACAAAAATCACTAAGGACATCCAACAGAACCTACATTAAATATGTTTACAGAAGTGTTAGTTTTCATGAGTTAAACAAATATTAAAAAGGACATATATTAGGACATACACTCATCTAGGTGAGAAGATGCAGAGATAAATTAGAGAAGTTAGAAAACCTAATAAAGGATGCAGACAAGAAAATCCATTTTAAGAAGTGTAAGTTTTATAGTGGAAATATAAAAAGGGAATATCAAAAGGGAATACAGCTTAGCTTCAATCTGACAGAGGACAGCTAAGACTTCTAAGAGAATATGACTCCTGAAGTGAATCTTAGAAGAGTACACTAAATTTAGCCCAAAAAGGAATCAAACACATTGTTCTGATATGATAATCTAAACCACATACATTTTATGATTTTCATAAAGCTCACCACAGCAATATTAAACAAGGCCAACAGTTATTAGGTAAGAATCAAAAGCATTCAAGTCACATATGTTATGATTTCATCCTTTATTTCTCTATTTTTTTTTTGTCACCAAATATGCAAATTGCAATGGGAAAATAAAGAAAAATATTCTTTGTAATGTCTTTAGGTAAACTGGAAATTAAGTCTTTTTCTTACAAACATTAAAAAGACCTTTAAAATTTTTAGCTATCATCTTGAATTATCTCTGGGAAAAAAATGGTGTATAACAAAGATCTCCAACAATGGCTTACAAATGAAGGAATGAACAATGATACTGTTTCGTATCTTAAATATATTGTACATCCTAAACTCTGGAGAATGAGGAAGAGAGAACTGAGTTACGAAGACATTAATAAACATTTATTGATTATAAACAAAGAACTCATACTCAGAATATACTAAGAGATCCTTCAAATCAATAAGATAAAATAGATCACAATAGGAAAATGGGCTATACACTTTTAACATTTTGTAAAACAGGAAACTCAAATGGCTAATAACCTTGAAAAGCTGCCATTCCTTTTTGGTAATCAGAGAAATGTAGATTAAAAGTGAAATGATTTAAGATAAAATTTTAAAAATCTGACAATACTAAGTATTAGTGAGGCGGTAAAACAGTAAGAACTGTTATATACTAAACTGATATAATCCCTTTTGGAAGTTTGATGTTTTATAACAAATTGGAAATTTATATACAACGAGACACAACACTTCCACTATCAATTATAGATTAAAGAGATCACCTCACAAGTGTGTCAGGATACAGATTTTTACAAGAATGTTCTGAGTAGTCTTGTTTATATTGGTTTCAAATGTAAGGCAACCCAAAAGCCCATCAACAATAGAAAGGTTAAAAAATTATAGTATGTTCATTCAATTAATTATTATATAACACAGAATGAACATACTACAGCTACACGGAAATAAATGGCTCTTTTATAAGCACTGAGAAAAAAAGAATAAAAGAATACATATTGCATGTTTCTAGTTGAAAACAGTTCTAAACTATAATGTTTAGCAATACACACTTAGTAAAGTACAAAGACTAATGAGAGTACTCAGCTCAATAGAGGAAAAGGGCCAATTACAAGTAAGCAGAGTTAGGGTTTCAGATAAGCTGGCAGAAAGCTGCCCCTTCATCTAGGTAGGGCACCCAAGCATACACTTCATATAATTTGGTGAATTTTGCTTATCTCCTTTTGTGGATTATAATTCACATTTCATGAGTTCAGGAAAAAAAACTCTAAAAGGGATTTAAAAATACTAAGTAAATGAAGTTACAAAGGAGCTGGATAATTTTTACAAAGACAGATACTGACCAAGCATTTTCTATTGTTAAAAACTATGTTAGGTTATGAAGCATATAGTATATATGAGAGGCAATCAGACCTTAATAAAAGACAGAAAGGTCAAACAATCTTGAAAATCACCAAATTTACAAACTGCTTTGATTTCTGTAAAGGAAATATTCACAATGTTTTCAGAAAAGCTGCTAACATCTAACATTAGGTGTCAGAAAGACTCACTGAGATATAAAATTTTAATCAGAAACCTTAATAACAGGTTTAAATTAGTCTTAGAAAGGGGGAAGAGACAAAATGTTTCAGGCAGTTGGAAAGACATTTGCAAACCACAGAACTAAAAGGAAGCCAATGTGGTTAGACTTCAGTAAGAAGTGGTGTAAGAGAAGGCTAGAGTAGACATGGTAAAATCATGCAAGAACCTGTGCTAGAGTTCTGAATTTACACTGGGTACAAATGAAAGATATTGAAGAATTTTGTGCAGAGGATTTCTAGGATTCAATTTACAGCTTAAGAAAAATGTTCTTGCTGTTCTGTAAGGAATAAAGTATAAGGAGCAAGATTGTGAACAGATGAATTAGAGGCCTATATCAAAAAAAAAAAAAAGATGATTTACCTAAGGTAAAAGCAGTGGCAACAAGGTTAATGGAAAGATTAAAATGTAGTTTAGAAAGCAGAATCTAAAGTGCATGGTGATGAAATGAATGAGGCAGATGAGGAACTTACTGTTATATTCAGCTTTCTGTTCCTGATCCAAAATACTTGACACACACACAATTTAAAGGCGGAAAGATCTATTTTGGTTCAGTTTCAGAGGTTTCAGTCCATAGTTGGGTGACTCCAAGGCAGAGGTATCATGGTGGAAAGGCATGACAGGGGAGAACTGCTCAATTCATGGAATCTGGGAAGCAGAGAGTAGGGGAAAGCCAGAATGGAAGAGGCCAAGGACCATATACAGTCCTCCGTACCATGTCACATGGGACACCCAGACACACAGGAGTGTCTTTACTAATCAAGTGGAAAACCAAAATTAATCAAAATAGCAAAATTGCTATTTTGAACAATTAGAAAGACATAGTAGAGAAAAATTAAAAGGGGAGCCTGCTGAGAACAGGGCCAGGCAAATAACTGAATTCAATAAACCTTGTCTGTTAAGTAGAGCTGACTATGCAAGGCTGAGGTTCAGAACTGAGGTATGAGTTGGCATTCAGGAAGTTGTACACACAGATGGTATCAGCTATCCTAGGAATCTATAAGATTATTTATGTTGAAAGTACAGAGAGGGGGAAAAATTAGCATATGACTACTCCATAAGGAGTGCTCAAGATTTAGGTGGAAAATGACTGAGATACAACTTTTATTAAGGAAATAAGACGAATAACAGTGATCTGTGCTATGGAGAATAATTATCTGGTCAATGAGTGTGGTTTCAAAATTACAGCAAAAGTGTGAAAAATGGTCTTTATTAGCATTAGGTTTAAATATTGAAAACACTGACAATTAAATTTTGAAATAATGATTATATAAAATTTGTATCTTTAAGAATCAAACAATATTCAAAATAGAATTTATAGTCCCTCAACCCTGTTCACTGTCCTATGCTTCCCCTATCTTGTTTAATGATAAAATTTATTTACATTTATTTGCATTCACTTGTTTTTATAACCTACATTAGCAAAATCATAAATAAGTTTTTCATTTGCCCTTATATTTTTATTATTGCTGTGGTTCCAGTTATTGCTTCAACATTTCATTCACAGGACAACTCATCATTAACCTGCCCCCAGAGTTATCTTCTTGAAGCACAATTCTTATCACATAACTCTCGCTGTGGTTACAGAAAATAGCTATCAAGAGTTACAAGCTTTAATAAGCACCTACCACACGTTAGTCTTACTTCCAAGATAGATGATGTTATTAAACAGTGATGCGAAATTCCTGTCCTTATGGAGCTTACGTTCTAGTAGGAAAGCTTGATGCTACACTAGTAATCAGGCATAAAATTAATGCTATGAGTGCTGTGAAGAAAATAAAGCAAAGAGTTAAAGAAATAAAACAGATACATAAACAGGTAAATATTTAAAAATTTCCCTGTATGTCTGTTCCTTTAGCAAGTTTCATGTATATCTTTATTTGTGACACATTCGCTCTAATTTATATTTTAGTATTTTACAAGTCTTTCTTTATGTGTGTCCTTCTGTCCTATAAACTCCAGCATGCAGGGACTATTGACTCTCCTATCTCTGTAACTTTTTTCATCTTGCATACACTGAATTCAAGTGCAGCATTTTTCACTAGGTAATTAGTGGTCTTAAAAGAAGCTATGAAGGGCCGGGGATACAGCTCATTGGCACAGTGCCTGCCTGGCAAGCGTGAGGTAGTGAGTTTGATACCACGTCAAAACAAAACAAAACAAAACAAACACCCCCCCAAAAAGCATCAGCAGCTATGAAATCCCAATTCGTTCCATTAGATTATTCAAGATAATTAAAATGTAAATAAAATCTCTAATTTACTCATTTCTTTCTATTATGGCTATTTATCTCTGCTTATTCCTCAGTTGTGACAGATAGCCTTAGTAATATTCATAAATTAATGTTTATAAGATGACAAAATATTAGGCTATGTCTGCACTGCTCCTTCTGTTCTTAGCTCATGGTCTGTCACCTTTACTGGGAGCTCACTATGCCATATTGACTACAGTTAGCAAAGTGATGAATTGTGTTTGTTTTCTCTGGTTTTCAAGCATAACAGTGTGTTCCATGTGCCTTTGAACAACTAAAACTCCCTAAAAATGACAATTAAATAAATTAGTTATAAGATTGAGAAGACAAGTTTAAGACTGGCAGAATTAAGCAGCGGATCAAATAGCTAAAGTCAATCTTGGCATGGGATAAATGGTCTGGTGGAATGTTATTTAGGAAAACTCCTTGGGATACTGTCTATCCTTTCCTGAACAATCCCAGTCTAACACAGTCTCTTCATTTCACAGATAAATCTGAGACTCAGAGATTATGTAATTTATAAAAATCATATAAGCAACAAAAGGAAAGGAGAGATTAGAATTCAGGACAGCTGTCTCTTGTCAAATGAGGGGTCCCCCCCTCACAAACACTTCCCTTTTCCATTTTTCAAATTGAGTCACTATAAAATCTATTACTGGGGGCCAGAAAGACTGGAAGATGACATGTTAATAGAAAACTAACAGAGGATTACTTTGGGATCTCTTAAAATCTAAAATATACAAATTAAATTGAGATTTAGTGATGATCTTTTGTTTTTATTTTCAAGCTCCTATCAATGAAGCAACACAGAGAATGATTTGGGAAATGTAAAACTGCTGCCCATATTTTATGTTTATTTTTATTTCATTACATACAGTAGTAAGTTCAGGATACACTGTTTATATATTCTAAAGAAACTTCAAATTGATTTTACTAATCTACAATATAAGTTGTGAGGCAATTTTTTAAATTTCTAGTTAATTGTTCACTCTGTGAGTTTTGTATGTTTGTATGTTTGTATGTTTTGTATGTTCACTCTGTGAGTTTTGTATGTTTAGGAACTTTTGATTACATAGGAATATTGGCCATTTGGGGATCTTTTGATTACATAGGAATACTGGCCATTGCCTATATGCTCCTAAACAAACAAAAATAAACTATGCATTTAAATTAGTTATAAAACAAAGCATATTACTGTAGTGAATTCCCAAAGAAATCCACATTTCTAAATTATGTTTTATTCTCTTTTCATGAAGGCATGTGGAATGTGCATTTCTGGAAAATATGTTTAAATTTTAATTCTTCAACAACAGGAATATTTGATTTCAATTGCCTTAAAACAAACTGCGAAAATCAATAACGAGGACAAAGTGGTTTTCAGTCTATGATAAAAATAGGTACTAAAATGCTACTGGTTACACAGGATCTGCTATGAATAGGTCAGCTCAAGGTCCCAGGTAAACATCTTGTTTGTGTCCTGAAGCCTTGTTTTCTGCATGCCTTATACTCTCAACAGGGTCCTCCTACCCGGGTCTAAACATCGGGCCACTGCACCCTATCGATCTTCTTTAAATCTCCAGAATAATAAATTTCAAGGCAACACAGCAGAAGCCGACTAAAGCCCTTTAATTACATCACTGCTGAAAGGAAATCATTGATCAATGGCATTATGGGAAAATAAACTGCCCCCCAAACCAGATCAAAGTCAATAAAATAGCTGACTAGTTGCCCCATTTGGGACTTGTGCTAGATTAGTGCTCGTGGACAAGCAAAAGAGAGGATTCTAATGCATGCTGCTTACTATCTTTTTGAAGCTCTCACTGGCAGGTGTCATGCTCTGAGCATGGTTTTTGATTACTCTAATTAAATATAATATTATCAACAGATCTTCATATTGATCCCCAAAGCCCCCCATTCTAAATGAAAAATTAAAAGCCTAGAGAGAGGGGCTTCATAGAGTAGCAGGTTATTCTAATGATTTTACTCCTTTATCAATTTACTTAATGTTGTAATGTTCTAATATTTATCAATATCAAGGTACCACTTACCTTAGGAATTTTAAATAACATGCAAAATGAGTAATTTTAAAACTTCATCTTTTTTAGGTTATATAATTTTCTTACATGAAATTATATTCATTCATTAAAGTCTCAGAAATGATTTTCCTTTGAAGTGTTGCAATCTGCACTGTAAAGACTCACTATTCTTTAATAATACTATTCAATAATACTGCCCAATATTGAAAGATACAAAGAATTCCTTTTTTCTTAGGTAGATAGTTCAGAAAAATGTGAGAACTGTTTAAGGAAATAATTTTGTAAAAGCTTACAAACAATTGTTCATTCTTTTCTACATAGGCATAATAATTTAAACACTTGAAATCTTTTTAATTCTATAGTGTCCATTATAGAAAGTATTCTTCTATTTGATTAGAAACAATAATCTGCAAATAAATTTAAAAGCTTCAAATTTCTAAAGAAAGGAGAAAGTACAAATTTGTAACAGGAAATATTTGTATGCTTATTGACACTTAAACTTTACAACAAAATGTAGTATTTCCTAGAAGCAAATTTGAGGATTTTGAGAATATGTAAATTTAAGATACAAGAGAAAAATCTAAATATCAGATACAATGACTCATTTATGGGTATCACTTTAGCTGTCTGATCTAGCACAAGCTAATAGCCATGCCTTTTTCCCAATCTACATTTCTTCTTATTCATTCTGTATTCCCTCAGGTGGTTCTCATTGCTAATGCCCAAATGGTATCAACCTGTTGTTTAGTGCATCTATGAAAAGGCTAGCCTGCTGGCTAATTTACCAAGGGATTAAAGCCCTGAAACCACTTCAATCTGCTACTTTGTTTCCATGTAAAAGCCTTACCCATGACACCAGTTCCCTCATGTTAAAACTGAAAATCTCTTTAAAAGAAAGAAAAATTCAATGTAAGAACTGCTTAATAGAGAAGCTGCATG
This sequence comes from Dolichotis patagonum, assembly GCA_004027295.1. NCBI lineage: Eukaryota > Metazoa > Chordata > Mammalia > Rodentia > Caviidae > Dolichotis > Dolichotis patagonum. Next base: position 9,494 of record PVJX010010577.1, read on the forward strand.
CAAAAAAAAAAAAAAAAATTGTGTACCTTGCATAACACTATGGAACTGCATGCTATTAGTCTTCAAATCTTGCATTACTAAGAATTTCATATATTTATATACCAGTTCATAAAATAAGCAGAATTAGCAAGGCACCTGCAATGTTATTGAAGGTGAGGGAGGGGATTAAGATTACAGTATCATTATATGTTCATATAATTCATCATAGCATCACAACAAATAATTAAAATTCATGTATGCATTTTATTAAATGAGAAAACATAATTTTTGATTCACACTGGAAAAATGGAGACTCCAAAAACCAGATATAGAATTTCTCAAGTTTCTGATTTCATGATAAAGACCCACAGACTCAATATTATCATAAACATTGAAAGATACACATAGCAATTGATTTTTATTCTGTCAGAGTAAGCTTTAAAATGATGCATTTATGCAGAAAACATTAACATTTTTCCTTGATCTGTTAAAGTTAAATCATTTACAATATAATAATCATCATCATAATGATATTTTCCTTTAATGACTTCTGTGAAAACCATTATAATATGTAGACTTTGTACTGCATGGCTAGAGCTGGGGATTTAGCTCAGCGGTATCAGCACCTGCCTTGCAAGCGCATGGTTATGAGTTCAATCCCTGGTACCGATTAAAAAAAAAAAAAAAACACCAAAGAAATGTACTGAGTGGCTATTGAAAAACTGACCCATAACCCCACCATATTTTAAATATAGGTATTCATTACCATATTTGAGTAACAACAAATATAACAAAGTGGAAAATGCATTGAACCTATAGGTCTTACTGAATAACAAATACTAAAATGCAAGTGCATATTTATTACATCCTATCATTCAGTAAGTCTGCATCACCAATAATGTCAGGATTATCAGAAGTAAAGCAAAACTGTGAATTAAATACAGCAGAAAAGTAGAAAACATAGGTTTCTACTTTCGTGCAATTTCAATTTTCTATTTAAAATTATCCCAAGCAAGTTTAAAAACAAATTTTAGTAAATGTATTAGACAAGCTCTTATTTCACAATATTGCATGGATGTTTATTCATCAGAACTCTAGGAAAGAAGAAAAAAAGCATAAGGACAAAATAGTTAACCCCCAAAAGAGCTAAATTATGAAATATTTTATAGTTTACAATAATGACCTGGAAGACAAATATTATTTCTCTCTTCATTTCATTGCCATCACAACCAGTGTCCCTTGTATCTTGTGCTGCCAACAGCACAGATTTGTTGAAAAGAAAAACAATGCCAGCACTGAATGTGTCAGTGCCAAAGGCTTAAGAGAAAATGAATGTGCTCTAAGTTAGGTTCTGTGTGATATTCAAATTCAAAGTACTTCATATAAGGACAGGACACTCAAGGTCCCATTTCAATCACAACTTTTTTGTAGCGACAAATATAAAATTCTGACTGCCAATAAAAATACTGAATTTGATGTTCTTCTGTGCAAAATTCGTGGCCTTGAAAGATATTCTACAAGCTGTCACCCCCAAGGACCGTAACAGATTTGTCTTTAAAGACAAATGTTTACAGTTTGAATCACCAAATGTATTTTATGTACTGTACGTTTTCACATTTAAATCAAGAAATAAATTATTTTTCTTAGTTGACATTTATTGACAAAATTCATATTTAATAGAATTTTGAGAAACTCCTTAATCAAGATTTATAATAATGAAATACATCTTAAAGTATTTCTTTTCTACCAAACTAATATGAAGTTTCTTTCTTACATAATTTTAGCATAAATTGCTATGCTGAGATCTGAATTTAATAATTATTAAACTAGTTTTTGCTAAATTCACAAAATAGAAACATATTAATGCTAGTAAAAAAACTATTTTCATTCTTTAAGTAATGAGAACAATGATTTATTGATTACAGTTCATTTTAAATAAGCTGAGAAAGATATCAACTAGAAGAACAGGGTGGTTTTTCACCTTCATCCCTCTATTTGGGTGAAATTCCTAAACACAAAATCCATGACACACAAAATTGCTGAATCTGGCTTCTGATTAAAATCAAGTCCTCAGAAAAGTAACCCATTGAAACAAATTTTTTTTTTCAATTCAGAGGAAAATCCAAGAGTAAACTATACAATGGAGAATAATTTCTATCAGCCCCCTTAATTCACGAAAACCAGGTTGCTTCTGAGTCTCTAAAAAAGGAGGAAGGCAATGGGTGCAAAGCTTCAACAAACTATTATTACATGCTTTTCCAGTCCATTAAAAGAAAGTAATTTAATCAGCTCATAGTTTCTCAGGAAAATCTCATTCAGAGAAATTTTATTGCCAGCTATCTAAATAGTAAATACCTATTATCCTCTCAAAATGAGTTTTTGTTTGCCACAGGCAAACCCATTGCTGTTACTGTAGAACTCTGTCACAGAAACAAGAAGTTAAAAAGGTTATAAAGATACCATTAATGTCATGGGACTGTCTTGTCAGGACTCAAAAATGCTTAGTAACTGAAGGTTTTATTCAAAGTGTATTAGCACCCATATAAACAGCACAGTTAATATGATGCTTTAGGCTTTATTTTTTACAGTCCAGAAAAAAATAACCTACAAACAGCTAAAAGCTAAATGCATCTACTGGAGAGCACAATTCATTTTTATCATCTGGTTCTAGCTTCAGTCTTTGACGAAATCGTCAATAACATACATAGAGCTTAAAGGCAAATCTAGTTCTAACCAATGAGAACAATGCAAAAAAAATTATAAATGACAACTAATCTGTCCTGACAGCGTATATGTTTCACAGAAATGTAAGGGTAAGCAAAGGGCAAATGTTCCTGCTTTGATGCCTAGAGCCTAATTTAAAGAGAAATTGGTACACTATAACTTACATTAATGTTCACTGATATAGAAAATGGTTACTTTGAAACAATGGACAGTACACCAAGCAAAAAATAGTTCTACCTCTGTTGTATTACTTTTTAATCAACAAATGACAGAAATAAAAGTAATCTTTCTTGTTAATTTTCTGATTTTGGAGCCACTGGAATAAGTATATAGAATGTATTCTACTAAAAATTGCTTTTTAATTTAGGAAATACATCATAGAACTCTGGAAGTTATTCACCTGTCAGCTCTAACAATAAACACTTAAAGAAAATTCTTAAAGATACACAAGTTTTTGAATATCAATACTGTTTATATTTTCTTTCTGCATATGACTGTCAGTATAAACATGGCCATACACAGTTTACAAGAAACAGTGAGGGTCTGGTTCACCTAAAATGTCTGGATTTTAATATGCCAAATATAAACAAAGTAATAGAGGAGAATGACCCCAACTCTCTGTGTTAGTGAGTTATCTTCTCATGTGGGAAAAAACTAGATGGTTAAAACTCGAAGGGCAGCAAATGTCAACTGAATGATAAAACCACAGAAATAATTAAACTGTAGCTACCATTACTCCAGGTAGATTCCACTATCACAAACAAGCCTGCCTACATAATTCTTTTCTGTGTTCAAAGGCCAGCACTGGCCTCACATTCTCCATTTGTTCTCCCAAGACCAGTCCCATTATTTGTTTTCCTCTAAACCATGCAAAGTGTGTGAATGGTCCATTTCCACATACTTAGCACATATCATATTATCTGCACACACAGTAATGGCCCAGAAAATGTTCAATGAATTAACATTAAACCATGACCTTATTTTAACTGAAACTCAAGAGAAACCTGTTTCTATAAACTGGCCAAAGATCTTAACGCATAGGTTTCAGTAGGTCTCCACATCTGTTTGCTACATATAATTATTCAAATATTCATAAACGCAACACTTTTCTTCATTGAAGGAAGACCTAGTGATCAGAAATGATGATTCTGAAATCTACGAACTTAGTTAAGATTACTAAGTGCCAGTATTTTGCTAAAAGGAAAAGCAGCTATGCATGCTGATCTTAAAGTGAATATACTAATTACTGATACTTGTTTGGGAAACAGAAGAGACTATTCAGAATGTGGAATTTATTAGTCCCTTTTTGTTTAGTTCTGATCCAATCCATTTTTCATCCAGACACTTTTCTTTCCTATTTCAATCCACTGGTAAATAAATAACTGAGTAAAAAAAAATGTTGAGAGGGTTTGTTTCCTGGTGACAGGCGCGAGACAGAAGGAAGGCCATGGGTTGAAACAGGCAAAGAGTTAATAATACTCTGGAAATTCAATCAAAGGAGAAAGACAAATGGCAGAGAAGTGATCAGTAGCATAATTCAGCCTCCTGGAGATCCAGGATTGAGACATTAGACAATAACAACTTGGAGAAGAAAAAAAAAAAAAAAAGAACAGCAGATTTCCCGGAATTCATAAAGAACTGACAGAAAAAATTAGGAGATATAGAGAAGTTAGAAAGATGATCTAAAATGCACACAAAAGAATGAAACAATCTTGACTCTTTCTGGCTCACAGCGCATGGGGAGAGGAACCTAGCTCCCCAAAAGCAAGGTAAGTAAGTGCACGGGGCCTGGGAGATCCTGAGAAAAAGGGCAGCAGAGACCACAGCTGTTGTAAATTGAAAACAAACAAACAAACAAACAAAAAAAAAAATCAGAGCTTTGCTCTGAAGGGTCTCCTTCCACAAGAGAGGGTCTCCTTCCACAGTTGGAGAGGGATTCAAGCGTGGATATCTAAAGTATCACCACAGAATACTTAATCAGGTAGCATTTTGGGAAGTGTTCAATTATTTAAATCTGAGACATGGAACACCTAAAAGAGAGAGAGAAGAAAAACCTTCCCAGTTCCCAGTGTTACCCTCTCAGAGTGACTGAGTGAGAGACAGCCAAAGGAGACAGCCGTGGACAAAAAGTGGGCTGCAAGGAGATCCTTGAGAAGCTGATGCTCAGGCTGGGAGGAAAGCACGCCACACTGTGCCACAGTGAGATGCCAGACCCAGTTTAGGTTGTTCTCAGAAACAGCTTGGTCTAAAAGTGTCTGCCCACATTAAATACCTGACATCTTGCCCTGCCGCCTATATCCAGCACACACCCGAGGTTGATTGCCTTCCCCACTTAACAACATGAGCAAGAACGTGTCTCAGCAAGGATCCTGCCACAGCCTGGAGTAAACAGAGGGGTCTCTGGAATAGGCAGTGCACCTCACAAACACAAAGTTGTAAGGCTAGGAAGACAAAACCATGGCTCTCTGGAATACAATATTGCAGATCCTGGAAGAAAACTGCTCATTCAAAAGTATAATTTTTTTTTTCTGTTTTAGACTCAGTTTTTCTCTTTTTTTCTTTTTCTTACTTTTTTCCTATTTTCATTTTAAATCTTTTCTATTTTTGTTCTCTGTATTTTTCTCACCTTTTAAGTTTTATCTTCTACTAGTTGTTTGTTTTATCTGTTATATTTACCTATTCATATCCTTTAAAGAATCCTTTCCTTACAATTTTCTCCTCATCTCCTGTTGTTCAATGTTTCAAAAATGTTTCCTGCATCATCCCATTCCCAACCTACTATATCTTTAATAGTATAGCCATTAAACTTTATTAAAATTAAGTTAGTAATAACTCTATACTACGACTGTTGAATTCTCTTCTATCACTAGGGGAAATATAATTGTCGTATTTAGCAGATATATACTTGATATAAATATTTGGCATTATCTTTGTGTTTTTACTAGAATTATGGGTTTCTAAGGTTAAGGGTGGTACATTAATTGTTCTTACGGTATGTCAATAACCAGTTTATCCTAGACTGCAATACCCTTGATTTACTTGCTATTTCCAGGGTCAAACAGTTGTTGCTGTTAATAGGTTTTATCTGTAAGCCAGTACCCAGGTTACTTAGGGACGTTAACAATATTGTAGTCTATACCTACAGAGTGAGGTGCTTTGCCAATTACACTGCATTCTTCCCACATATACTAAACTGAAAACTCAAGCATGAAATAAAACAAACAAAAAATAGAAACATAAGACAACAAAATGCACCCACAAACTCCCAACTCCCCCAGAGCAGATCCAAGAGACACTGACAGAGAAGAAAGCAAAAGCCACACAACCAAGTTATTCTATAGGATAACAGCCATTACAAAAGAGATCAATAAGGCCTTTGGCAGGTTCACAGAGAATAGAACTAAACAGATAATGAATGCAATATGGAAAACAATCAGGGAGTTTACAGAAGACAGCAATAAAAAGATAGCCGAGGTAAAGAGAATAATACAAAACATGAACTACCAGTTTAGCAAAGAGGGAGAGCTCATGCAAAGGTTCCAAACAAAAACCCAAAAGATTACAAATTACATTAAAGTATGGGCAGAAGTGACCAATGTAAGGACAGAATATGAAAGTTACAGATAAGGATGCTTCCAAAAACCAATTACTGAAAGACGTGTTACAAACAAGACAACACCTGTAGATTACACAAAGAATATTCATCTAGGATTAATGGGAACAAGTGAAACATCGGAAGACAGCACAAAAACAATGGCAGAAAACTTGCCAAATATGGGGAAGGAAGTAAACATCCAGATAAGCAAGGCAAATAGAACTCCAAATACCCAGAATCAAGTTAACTTACCCATGTCACGTCATACTGAAAACCTCAGAACAACAACCCTTGACAGAACCTTAAAAGTTGTGAAAGAAAAGCAACAAATTACTCACAAAGGTAAAATCATTAGAATTGCAGCAGATTTCTCAACACAAATCTTAAAGACCAGGAAAACACGGAGTAAAACATTTCAAACTCTAAAAGATAACAACTTCTAACCCAGACTTACATATCATGCAAAACTTTCAAAACTGATGGAGAAATAAGGTATTCCCATGACAAAAAGCAACGTAAAAAATTCATGACTACCAAACTGGCACCACCGAAACTTTTCAAGGATATCTTAGTGAGAGGCAATGAAACCAACAATGCCAGAAAACAAAACAAAACAATGACAACAACAGCAACAAAACTAATAGAATACCAAGTAGAGTCAACAGTTAAACTGAAAATGGAAAAAAAAATTTTTTTTAAAGGAAAGGAAATAAGCAACAGAAGCATAACGCAATGACAGGAATACATTAATACCTTTAAGTAACAACTGTCAATGTGAATGGTCACAATCTATTAATCAGAAGATACAGACTGAAAGAATGGATAGGAAACAAAACCTAACAACATGCAGTATACAAGAAAGATTGCTGGCCAGCATACTCCACCTAGCCAGGAAGCTTAGGTGCAATGCTCCGGCCCTGGTAGGCCTCCATGTGGTGACCCCAAGTAGCTGGGTGGCATTGGTGCACCTGCTGAAGGCCTGCCCAGTTTACTCCACCTAGCTGGGGAGCGTCTGTGCATGCTGGGGACCTGGTAAGGTCCTACCCGGTGATCCCAAACACCTGGGAGCATCAGACTGCCCAGCGTAGTTCACTAGCTGAAGAGCCTTGGTGTGCCACTCAGGACCTGGTAGGGACCCACCTAGAGACTGCAAGCAGCCCAGGAGATCTGTTGCACCATGTGGCACTTGCTGAAGGCCTGCCCAGCATACTTGACCTTGCCAGGGAGCCTTGGTGCACTGCTCGGGACCTGGTAGGGCTGTCACCCAGCAATCTCAAGCAACCAGGAAGCCTCAGGGTGCCACACAGTGCCTGATAAAGGTCTGCCAGTATACTCTACTCATACAGGGAGTTTCTATGAGCCACTGGAGACCTGCTAAGGCCTACCCAGTGACTCCCACTCAACTGAGAAACTCCCAACAGTACAGCCATCATCAAACCAGGAAGCAACTGGGACTTTGAATTTGGCTGCCCCAAGGCAATACAGGAAAATGACAAAATGACAGAGCAAAATGTCAGAGCAAAATGTAATCTCAAACCTTCAGTCCATCCCAAACAAATCTAGGAGATACAGACACAGAAGAAAGTGTAAGTCATACACCTGAAATTTCTGAAATGATAGCAACTGAAGTAAAGAAACAACTCCATGAAGCTGTAAAGGAAATCAGATCAGAAATAATCTCCCAGGTAAAACACGAGATGATAAACATAATGAAAGGAATTCTGAACACATATAAAGGAGACATAGTTTAAAAATAGAGGAGCACTGAAAAAATGATGGAAACCTAGAATGAACAATGTAAGAAAGAATCAATGTATGAAACACATTCAAAGAGATATCCAGGAAATCAAAAATTCCACTGAAAGCTGGCAAAACTACCTGAATGAAAGTAAAGCTAGACTTTCAGACCTAGAAGACAAGAGTGCAGGTAGTGAACAGGAATGATCTCTTAAAAGTAACAAGGAATCAATAAATGACAATTCAGCAGTTGAAAGATGATGTAAAGAAAAACATAAATATTGAACAGCAGATAATTTTCCATACATGGAGAAAGAAACTCCAATTAGTTATAACCAAAATAAATCTATACCCAGACATATAATAATCAACATCCAAGAAATTCAACATAAGAACAGAATACTAAAAGCTGTTAGAGAAAAGAAACAAAGCACTTACAAAGGAAAGTCCATTAGAATTGCAGCAGACTTCTTAACACAAACAATGAAGTCAAGAAGCGTATGGAGTGAAGTAGTTCAAATCCTAAAGGAAAACTACTTCCAACCTGGACTGATGTACTCTGCAAAACTATCCTTCAAAATCGACAGAGATCTGGGAGAATGATTTGTGGATAACAATGTGCAAATAAATGTATGTACCGTTGTTAACCCGATTGATGTGTTTTGGAATTTTGTTGAAATTTTTATTTTACTACTTATTTCTTTTGTGTTTCTTTTTATCCTTGAATAAAATGAACTTTAAAAAATTATTCAAAAAATATTGACAGAGAAATAAGATATTTTCCTGGGAAGGAACAACTGAAGACCTTAATGAGCACCAAACCAACCCTACAAACAATATTGAAAGACAGTCTAAATAGGCATAAAAATGACTATGATTTCAAGAACATCAACAGAAAAAAACCACCAAGCAGGAAAAACAATTAAATAGAGGGGAAAGGTACAGATCCAGCAGCAGAAAGACAGTATGACTAAAATAAGTCAATACATCAGCTATAACCATTAATGTAAAGGGCCTCAATTCATCAGTTAAAAGAAACAGATTAACAGAATGAATCAAGAAATGACATCTAGCAATATGCTGTATACAAGAAATCCATCTAATCCAAAAGGAAATTCGGACTGAAAGTCAAAGGATGGAAAAAAATAGTTCGTGCAAAAGGAACCCCTGAAAAAGCAGGGGGAGCTATTGTGTTTGCAGACAATGTGAACTGAATTCAAACCAAGCATTATGAAAAGAGATAAAGAAGGTCACTACCATACCGCTTAGGGGCAAACTTCAAGAGGAAGAGACAATAATTTTAAATATACATGCATCAAATATGGGAGCATGCAGCTATATAAAATAAGATATAAACAATCAAATAAGGAATAACACAATTATAACAGGAGACTTTAACTCCCATTGACACAAAGAGATAGATCAACTAGACAAAAATTTGCAAAGAAATTACATAACAAAATCAAACTTGTGAACAGACATGTACAGAGTGTTCCACCTCACTACATCAGAATACATTCGTCTCAGCTTAACGGGGGGCATTCTCTAAAGTAGACCATTTACTAGCGCATACAGCATGCTTAAATAAATGCAAAAGAAATTATCCAATGCACATTATATGATCATAGTGCCATGGAACTGGACATTAATGACGAAAGTGCAAAAAACTCCACAAACACATGGAAATTAATAATACACTTCTGAATAATCAATTGTTCACAGAAGAAATTAAAGAAGAAATTAAACAATATCTCAAGCAATCAAAAATGCAAATATAACTTACTGGAACCTGTGGGATGCAATGAAAGCAGTCCTCAGAGGGAAATTTATGTGAGTAATTTTCACATCAGGAAAACAAAACAAACACAAATAAAAAACCTGATGCTATACCACAAACATCTAGAAAAAGAAGAGCATGTCAGGCCCAAAACCAAAAGAAGGGAGGAAATCATAAATATCAGAGCAGAAATGAACACAATTGATGTAGGGAGCCTTTGAAGCTGGAAATTGATCATATGTATGGGGCTAAAGCAAGAGCAGCACTGAAAACACAGAGAGCTCAAAACAAGTTATGTAAACAAGCTGTTCCAGCAGCAAGGAAGCAAGGGGCCCAGGCAATTCGGGCAAACAAGTTGCTAGGCAATGGGGTTGAAATTGACCTTCCTTTGTGTAGGGTATAAAGGTGCTACAGTGATTGAGCAGTTCCTTCTCTCCCATCAGGAGAGTAAGGGCTCCACCTGAGTCCAGCCTTGTCTCTTCTTTATTTTCTCATCCTCCTGTGGTCCTTCACCCCACAAACCTCAAAAGCCTCAACAGTCGTGGAAAACTGAGACTAAGAAAACAATACAATGACTTGAACAGTTGAATCTATGAAAGAATAAACAAAATTGATAAGCCCCTAGCCAATCTTATTTTAAAAACGAAGAGAGAAAATTCAAATTTATGCAGTAAGGAATGAAAAGGGTGAAATCACTACAGACCCTGTGGAAATACAGGAGATAACTACTTTGAAAACCTTTACTCTCATAGGTTCGGTAACACAGAGCAAATGGACAAATTCCTAGAAATATAGGAACTACCAAAGCTGAGTCAAGAAGATGTAAAACTGCTGAATAACCCAATTTCAGTTAATGAAATTGAAAATGTCATTAGAACCTTACCAACAAAGAAAAGCACAGCATCTGATGGATTCACAGCTGAGTTCTACAAGAAATTTAGGGAAGACTTAATGCTAATACTCCTCAAGCTCTTCAATGAAATTAAAAGGAAAGCAATTCTCCCTAACTCATTCCTGGAAGCAAGCATTATCCCAAAACCAGAGAAAGACTTGCCCAAAAAAGAGAACTACATGCCAATATCCCTAATGAACATAGATGTGAAAATCCTCCATAAAATACTGGCAAACAGAATGCAGCAAATCATCAAGAAGATTATATACCACAACTAAGTAGGATTCATCCCAGGAAGGCAGGATGGTTCAACATATGCAAAGCAATAAACACATACACCATATCAATAGATGCATCATCTCAATACATGCAGAAAAAGTTTTTAATAAAGTCCAACACTCATTCATGATAAAAACCCTATGGAAAATCAGAATAGATGGTCTATAGCTCAGTTTGATAAAAGCCATCTATGAAAACCCAGCAGCATCATATTAAGTGGTCATATCTGAAAGCTTTCACTCTAAAATCAGGAAGACAAGGTTGTCTACTATCTCTACTCCTACTCAATATTGTGCTAGAAATATTAACCAGAGCAGTTAGACACGGGATAGAAATAAAAGGAATAAGGATAGGAAAGGAAGAAGTTAAATTATCATTATTTGCAGATGACATGATATTCTACATAGAAATCTCCCAAAACTTTACTGAAAGACTTCTAGATATAATAACCAAATTCAGTAATGTAGCTGGATACAAAGTTAACACTTAAAATCAATAGCATTCCTGTACACAAACAACAAATTTAGTGAGGGAAAACACACTCTCCACAATAGCATAGAAAAAACTGAAATACTTAGGAATCAATCTAACAAAGGAAGTAAAAGATCTATACAGTGAAAATTACAGTATTCTTGAAGAAAAGAGATCAAAGATGATATCAGAAAATGTAAAGATATCCCTTGCTCAAGGATAGGAAGAACCAAAACTGTGAAAACAGCCATTCTCTCAAAATTATTATATAGATTTAATGCAATTCCAATGAAAATACCATTAGCATACCTCACAGATCTAGAGAAATCATTCCTAAAATTTATCTGGAATCAGAAGAGACCTAGAATAGCAAAGGTAATTCTTGGCAACAAAAGAAAGGCAGGAGGCATCACAATCCCTGACTTGAAGTTATACTACAAAGCTACTGTGATAAGATCAGCATGGTACTGGAATAAAAACAGATGTGAAGATCAGTGGAATAGATCAGAAGAAACAGCCACAACTACAAACACACTCAGCTACCTTATCTTTCAAAAAGGAGCCAAACATGTTCAATAGAAGAAAGACAGCCTCTTTAAGAAAGTGCTGGAAAGGCTGATTTTCCATATGCCAAAAAGGAAAACTAGACCTATGCCTATCACCATGCACTAAAGTCAAAATAAATCAAAGATCTAAATATTAATACAGAAACATTAAATCTTCTGGAAGACAAAGTAGCTAGAAATCTTAAAGACATAGGGGTAGGCAGAGAATTCATGAACAAAAATCGAACTGCACAGGAAATACTTCCCAGAATCAACAACTTGGATCTTGTCTTATTACAAAGTTTTTGCATGTCAAAAGAAATCTCCAACACGGTGAAAAGAAACCCATATATTGGGGAAAAAAACCTTAGCCAACCTTCCCTTAGACAAAAGACGTTTATCTAGAACAGATGAAGATTTAAAAAAAAAATGACGCCTCCAAAATTCAAAGACACAATCCAAAAATGGGCATCTGAGATGATACACACTTCTCAGGTGAAGAAATACAAATGGAAAATAAATACATGAAAAAATGTTCAGCATCATTGGTCATTCGAGAAATGCAAATTTAAACAACACTCAGAGTCCATCTCACTCCAGAAAGAATGGCCAGGATCAAGAAATCAACCAATAGTAAATGCTGGAGGGGCTGTGGGGAAAAAGAAACTCTTCTTCCTTGGTAAGAGTGCAGACTGGTTCAACCACTGTGGAAATCAGCGTGGAGGTTCCTCAAGAAGCTAGGCTTATAGGTCCCATTTGACTTAGCATCCCGCTTCTGGGCATTTTCCCAGAAGAATTGAAAATATCATACCACAGTGATATATGTGCACCTATGTTTATAGAAGCACAATTTTTAATAAATAGCCAAATCTTGTAAACAACCCAAATGGCTATCAGTTCAGGAATAGATTAAAAAAGATGTGGTATTTTTATACAATGGAGTACTACTCAGGTATAAAGAAGGATCACACTGAGGTTTTCATAGGTAAATGGACGTAACTTGAGAACATACTCATAAGTGAAATAAATCAGACTCACGGGTGTAAATACAGTGCTGTCTCCCTAGTGTAAAAAACTGAAAGAATAAATAAGATCCAAAATCTTCAATAAATACTGTGAAACGCTAAGAAACTGCTCAAAAGGGAAAAATAATTCAGGCAGAGAAAAGGAGAAAATAAGGAAGTGAAAAAAATATATAAATTTATGTGTACACACACATATACATAAGACAGTTAAGATGATTATACTACCAAGTCTGTTCTCGGAACAGAACAGTTAATACTCATGATTAGATCAATTTTGCATGTCTATATTCTGGTAATGTGAGTAACTCTGTTGAAGATAACTATGAAAAATAACAACCATTGTTAAATTCCTGTCATCTTGTTTTGAAAGTCTATATTGGTATTGTTTTATTAGTCCACTTTGTTTCTTTTACCTTTTTGTTTTTTCCCCCTCTTAAAAATAAAATTAAGAAAGACATATTAAATCTAAAAATAAGTACACATATTAAAAATCAAAAGTTAGAAAACAATACTCCATGCAATGGGAACCTATTAAAAGAACAGGGATAGCTATCCTAACTTCAGACAAAATCGATTTCCAGCCAAAAGTGGTAAAAGACAGATCACTATATACCTTTAAGTGAACAATTCAACAGGAAAAGCTAACAATTATAAACGTACTTGGACTAAATACTGGCACACCCAACTTCATGAGACAAGCAAACACTACTGAAACCATAAAAAAATCAGATAAACACTAACCCAAATATAATATGGACCTGAATACTCTACTATCACCAATAGACAGATCAAGTAGACAAAAAACCAACAAAGCAGTGTCATTAGTTTAGTGGATTGCTACTAAGCCTTTGAACAGATGAAGCTTATAGCTATTCACAGAATGTTCCATCTGACAACAGAATACACATGCTTCTCAGCAGCATAGAAGACTTTCTCCAAAACAATCCACACACTGGCCCATAAAGTATGCTTAAAGAAATGCAAAGGAATCAAAACTATCACACACACACACACACACACACACACACACACACACAGTATTAGATCATGTTGCAATGAAACTAGAAATTGGTGGCAAAAGAAACCACAGAAATTATACAAACACAAAGAAATTAAACAGTATCCTCTTTAGCAATCAGTATCCTCTTTAGTAATAAGACAGTTCCTAGTATCAAACAATCATGTCTGTGCAGCATACCAGAACTTATGAGGCACAATGAAAGCAGTCCTAAGAGGGAAGTTTATAGCTATGAATACCCACATCAGAAAACAGAGGATGTACAAATAAATAACCTAATGATATACCTCAAGGTCCTAGAAAAACAAGATCAATCCAAACCCAAAGTAAATACAAGGAAGGAAATAATGAAGATCAGAGCAGATATTAATGAGAATAAAAAACAACAGAAAGAATCACTAAAAGGAAGAGCTGCTGCTTTTGAAAGAATAAAATAAACAAACCCCTAGACCAGTGATGGTGAACATACAACACATGTGCTGCAGTGGGTTGCTGTATGATTGAAAGGTCTAAAAGGGTTCACCATCAATGACCTAGACAATGTTACAAAAGAAACAAAGAACGAGAAAGAAAGAAAGAAAGAAAGAAAGAAAGAAAGAAAGAAAGAAAGAAAGAACTCAAATCAGTGCAATTACAAATGAAAAGGTGAATTTATGATGGACTTTGCCAAAATCCAGAAGATTATTAGTAAATACTCTGAAAACCTATAGTTCAGTAAAATGGAGATTTCCTAAGAAATAGGTAGATTCCTAATACACATGAACTCCCAAAACTGAACCAAGAAGACATACACACCCTGCACAAGCCAATACAGTATCAGGAAATGAGACCAAAGAAGAAACAAAAATAAAAATTACCCATTAAAAGGAGCCCAGGTCCCATGTTCTGTTTCTTTTTTTTTTTTTTTTTTTGGTACCGGGGATTGAACTCATGACCTCATGCTTGCCAGGCAGGCACTTTCATCACTAAGGTAAATTCCTAGCCCTGGTTACCCTCTGATTATCATGTTTTGAAATTGTTATTTTTTTCTCTTTAACATAAAATTTAAAAACTAAAACTGAAACAAATTGTTGGAAGATAAAATAGGTAAAGCTCTTAAAGACAGTGATATAGGCAAGGAGTTTCTGAACAAAATCCTAAACGCACAAGAAATAACACCAAAAATCAATAAATAGGATCATATTTAAAAGCTTCTGTACAACAAAGAAAACAACCAACAGAGCAAACAGACAACCTGCAGAATGTTAAAAACTTTTTGCCAGCTATTTCTTGGACAGAGGACTTATGCTGAGAACATAAAATTTTCAACAAATTTAGCCCACCCCAATAAAACCCCAATCAAAAATGGGCAACTAAAATGAACAGACATCTCAAAGAAGAACTACAAACTGCCAATAAATACATGAAAAATTATTCAACTTCTCTGGTCACTAGAGAAATGCAAATTAAGACTGAGATTTCATCTTACTTCAGAGAATACAGAACAGTGGCTATTAACAAGAACTTAGACAGGGCTGGGGGAGGATAAAACCCGTCTACACTGTTGGAAATGTAAACTAATACAACCACTTTGGAAATCAGAAATGGAGACTCCCTTAAAACATTAAAACAATAAATTCCATTCAACTCATCTTCCCCTTCTAAGTATCTTCCTGAAAGCATTAAAGGCATCATATTACAGTGATATATGTACACCCATGTTCACAGGAACACAATTCACAATAGCTAAATCTTGGAAGTGGGCTATATGTCCATCAATGGATAAATGGATAAAGAAAACATGGTATTTATTCACAATGGATTGCTACTTTGTTGTAAAGACTAAACTTGGGTGTTTTGTAGGAGAATGGATGCATCTTGAGACCATAATGTTAAGTGAAATAAATAGAACATATTGCATGGTGCCTTTTATAAGATAAACCCAAAATATAAATAAACAGCAAAATAAAGGACAGATAATGGGAAATATTAAGATAAATCTTTTACACATGGTATGGAGACCAAGCGATGAGGAAGGTGCAAAGGGAGGGAAGGCAAAGAGATTTAAAAAGGATGTGTTATGTACTTATGCCAACTCCACATGAGGAATGTGATTAGTATGAACTACAAATGTGTACTAATAAAAAATGTTAAAAAAATAAATAAAAGCAACAGTAGTTGGTTGGTTTTCCTTTGGGGCAAACTCTGTTTGGGGCTGTTGTTGCTATTTCCAATAGTGACTACCATTGAGAATTATGCAAAGTGGCACAGTAATCATCAATCTCTAAGCATTACACTTCTACCTGTGCCACAGGCGCTTGACTTCTCTTTCCCCTACCTCCCTAAAGAGCCATGTGCATCCTGTTTGATATAAGGGTGCTGCCTGCAGAAGCAGCTGCATGCATCCCGCTTTACATTCCGGGGTGGGGGTGGGGGACGAAAATTAAGTCAGAGAAGTATTACCAGGTACATCATTCTTTAGCATACTTTGCAAATGATAAATTCTAGTATTTGCTAGCAACTCTGTTGAAATACCTCCATGAGGTTCTATCAGTACTATTAGGTTAGTAAGTTGTGGATATCCTTCTATCAGTATTTTCTCTGCTCCTTACTGCTCCATTTTGAAAGATAGTCCATTTTGACTATCTTTTTTATAACATCAGAAATAGAACTTACTGGGGGTAACAACCGAATAATATATATTTATATAAAGTAAAATCTGAAACTAAGTTTTAGTATGTAAAATAAAATCTGAAAGTGCCTATTTAATTCATTTTCACAAGAATACCTAGTCCACAACTGGGTATAAGAAAAAGCAATGCTCACTTTGTTATAGTTATTTATTTGACTCTTGCTTCTGATTTTTTTTTATACTTTGTTTTGTTTTTCCCTTTAATACAGAAAGGACAGATGTGCTTGTATAGGCTTATGCATGCCTAGAACTTCAACTGAAGAGTTTACAAGAATTGATTTTAGTATGTGTAATGGTATGAACAGCTACACTGAACAAAATGAGACATCAAGGTAGCCACTGCTGACTTTCTGTCATTTTGTTTACAAGTCTAATAATGCTTTTAATCTTGGTTTTGATTGGTTTTAGTCTGTTTCCTATTATTTGATTTCAATATGTGTGAAAGCATGGACAGCTATTTTAAAGAAAACAAGTCATTATGATAGCCATTATTGATTTCCTGTTGTCTGGTTTGAGGAGTTGTAAGGCTCTCATTCTTTTGATTACTTTTATACTATTTTGTTTTGTATTAATCTATTGTGCGTGAAGGTATGGACAAAATTTCGAAAAAGAATAAGAGACATTATGGTAGCCACTGTTGATTTCGTGTGGTCGTTTTGAAGTCCTGTGTTATTTGCACTGTTGTGCTCTGATCTGATTTGTTCTATTTTGCTTTATTCTCTTTAAAATAAAAAAATTTTAAAAGTGATGTTCAGAACAGTTAAGAATAGACTACATATAGCCATTAAACACTTGAAATAATATTAGTGTGAATAAGAAACTCACTTCCTAATTTCCCATGATTTTAATTTAATTTTAAATATTATGTAAATAACCACATGCTGCTAATCCTGGCTCTTTCCCTTATCAGCTGTGTGAAATCAGAGATATATTTAACACTTGTATGCCTCAGTTCCCTTTCCTGAAAGAGGGGACAAAAGCTATATTCATTTCCTAAGGCCGAAGTATAGATGTCCAGTTGTCCTAATGTAAAGTACTGTGTTGCCTATGTTGTCCTGTGCTGATCTGCTCTGTACTGCCCTCTTTTGTTTTATTCTCTTTCAAATAAAAAATTTAAAAAAAAATATGAGACACTATTTTCCAAATTCAGTAAGACACACACACACACACACACACACACACACACACACAAATCTATGTGACGTTTTATTTTAAAAAGTGGATCATATTATTGACATTACTTTGAAAATTAATATTCAACTACCAATGTACTATAGACTTGTAGGTCAAAACACTTAAGTATTTATTGAACATTGATTATGTATCCAGTAGCATACTAGTCATCTAAATACCATACCGAGCAAGTTAGTCCTGATTCTAACCTGTAAAATAATAAACAGAATTAGGTTGTGATAAGCAACAGAAGGGACTGCTATTATTGATTGGTTCCTGTAGACAGGAAGGTTTCTCTGGGATAAGAGCTTTCATTATTAGATAATCTATGGCTTGCTTCCCGTTATACTTTTAATGAATAATGTCTAGTCAAAAATTCATATTGGGGCTTAATCCCCACATTGAAGGATTAAAAGGTGGGATCCTGGGAGGTTATCGGGTCACTAGGGTTCTGCTTTCATGCACTGGTTTAGTGTCTTAATAAGGACAGACTAGAGGAGTTAGCTAGGTCTCCTCTGCCATTTCATTCCCTTCTACCATGTAAGCACACAGTGGTTCAAGGTACTATCTGGGAAGAAGAGACCTGATCTAGCCAAGACACTGAATCAGCTAGCACCGTGACCCTGAACATCTAGCCTTCGCGGCTGTGGGAAACAAATTTCTTTTTTTTATAAATTACCCAGTCTTGGCCAGGCACTGTCATGCATACCTGTTATCTCAGCATGTGGGAGGCTGAGGCAAGAGGACTGTTGTGAGTTCAAGGCCAGCCTAGACTGCACAGTGAATCCCAGTTTCAAAAAGCAAAACAAAACAGAAATACCCAGTCTCAGGTACTTTGTACAGCATTAATAGGTTAAAATTAATAGAAAGGTCTCATAATACCCCTGAGTGTTAATGCATCCCACAGACTCAAGCTGCCTTGAGCCTAAATTTACCTCTTCATGCTATCTTCTCTTACTTCCCCCCACTCTGCTTTCTTAAGCCCACCACAGTCTCACTGCATACCTAATAAAAGGATTCACTCAGTATTAGGTCAAATGTTTTTGTTTTTGTTTTCATTTCCATATGTACAGTGATACCTCAGTTCACGAATATAGTTCATTCTGCTATTCTGTTTGTGAACTAAATTGGCCACAAATCAAATTCCCCCATAAGATTCAAGGTAAATAAAGTTAATCCATTCTGACCCCTAAAAAAGAACTGATTTTGATTGGGAATTGAATCAATCTTTCCCATAAGGTTCAATATAAATGAGGTTAATCTGTCCTGAAAATATATATATATATCCTATATATATATATATATATATATATATATATATATATATATAACCACAATATATATATTAAACCACAAAGATATGAATCAAAGTGCAGAACAGTGCAGTATGAAGACAGAGAACACTAACTGTGTTTAAGGGGACTTCTGGCATGGAGGACAGGAGAGTGGGTGGGAGGGAGGAGATTATCATTTGGAGGTAGAGTCCTCCTCCATGATATCAGATCTTCTTCAGGGGTTTCCTCTCTTGTGTCTTAGCTGCAGGGTAAATTTATGAAAAGTCTGTCTAATATCACTTGTTTTTTTCTGCACTGCATAAATCCTCCAGAAATGAGAGAGCACTATTGCTTATCAGATTCAGCACTTTGTCCTTATGGTTATGTTGGGGTGGTGCTTCTCAGAGAAATTCTGGCACTTGTTCCATTTTTCCATAATGGATTTTATGCTAAGTTCTTCTCATTTTCCTCTTCCTCAGTGAGATGAACCCAGCAAATGCTTCTGTTGTTCACTCTGCAGTTCAGCACACTTCTCTGTCATCAGCTCCTTCTAAAGGTCCACTGTCTGCACCACTGACATTCAGACTCATGCTCCTGCCCATGGGCACAATCTCCTTTACCACCTGTGCATCAGACCTTTCAAAGTCATGTTTAGTGACATGTTCTGGCCAAAGTTTTCTCCAGGCTAAGTTTAAGGTCTGGTATGTGACATCTTTCCAGGCTTTGTCAATGAGGCGGATGCAGTGGAGGACATTGAAATGTTTCTTCCAAGACTCTTTCAGAGTCAAGGATGTTTCTTCAGTGATATTAAAAGACCTGGTGAAGAAAGCTATTGCATACAGCTTTTTGACACTGCAGATCACTTGCTCATCCATGGGCTATAGAAGAAGTGTCATGTTGGCAGGGAGGAACTTGACCTGTATGAAGTCATATTCAGAGTTCATATTATTCACCACGGCTGGAAAGTGTGCTGGGACATCGTTCATCAGAAGGCACCTTTCAGGCAGTTGGCTGTCAGAAAGATACAGTGGTACCTTGGTTCACAACCTTATTCTTTCCACAATTCTGGTCACAAACCAAATTAGACAACAACCAAATCAAATTTCCCCATAAGATCAACACTGAACCTAACTACTGAATTTGGTTTGGTTCTTATCCAATTCGATTTTTGAGCAGAATCATGGACAGAATTAAGTTCATGAGCCGAGGTACCACTGTATTTAATGGTGGGTGTGAATACCTCATGCAGCCATGCCATGAACAACTGCCTTGTGACTCTAGCTTTTGCATTGGCCCTCCAAATGACAGGTAGTCTGGCCTTCTGCTCTTTGAATGCACAAGGGTTCTAGGAGTACTACACCAGTAGTGGCTTAGTCTTCAGCGTGGTCCTTTCATTTGCACACAGCGAAAGGGTCAACGTGTGCTTCATGGGTTTGTATCCTGGTAGTGCTTTTCTATGTGACATAAGTGCTATTCTGCACCTTCTTCCAGAAGAGCCCTATTTCATTACAGTTGAACACTTCTTGAAACATATTTCTGGCTTCATAAAGTTTTTTAATTCCTTCTTGTAGGCTTCTGCAGTGGCCCTGACAGAACTAGAAGTCTACCATGTCTTATCACACATGGTAGAGGCCACTTTTCTCGTAGAATTGATCAAACCACCCTCTGCTGCTTTAAATTCCTCACTTATTGCATGTGTAAAGGGATTTTCTTGTGGTAAATCACTGTGCAATTTCCTGGCTTTATTCAAGATAATAGCATCACTAACACTACCATCTGCCAGATAGTTCTCATTCGGCCACACTAACAACTTTTTTCACCTTTTTCAGCACTTGTGTCCTTTGCTTCATAACATCATTACTCCGTTTGCTACATCAGCTCCTTTGATGGCATCTTTATTCTTCAAAATTGTTGAGATTGTCAACTTCTCCATCTTATACTCTGAGGCCAGATCAGTCACTCGAATACTACACTCATGCTTTTCTACAAATTCTTTCTTTAATTCAATGACTACTTTCTTTAAAACCTTCTTACCATTATTCCTCTGCATATTCTTGTCACCTTCACTACTGCTTTGCACTTTCTGGTTACTTTTATTATCACCCTGCAAGTTCTTGTCACCTTTATTATCACTCTGCACCTTCTTACCATCACCACTGTCCACTTTCCTTGGAGCCATGGTGGACTGAATAATACTGTACAATACTGTCTGTGCTAAAAAGCACTATGAAAAAGCTTCAAAGAAAGTGTGTACAGGTTTGTCTGTGACCATGATCTTGACTAGAGGAAGTAACGACCACATGTCAGAGTAGGAAGATGACCACATTAGCGTTCCTGGGGAAAGATGGCCTCGGTCATGTTTGTCAACTGATGCAGATCTCGCAAACAGAAGTAAATTTTGCCAAGCACTTCCGTTGTGAACTAAATTATTCATGAACAGAAGCATTTGTGAAACCTGTTCATGAACCAGGCAGGATATTATTGCATCTGTACAAACACTATATAACAAACAGTGTCATTTAAAGAGATTTAAAGAGAGAATCAAGTTGATCATGTTATTACTTTGTATATACTAGTATATTCTATTGAATATATGTTATAATTAAAAGCCAAGGTAAAAATCTCATAAATTGTTTCTAAATATCATTATTTATATTCATTACTTTAAACATTTTAAAATAAAGGACAATTTCTTCACAGTACAACTTTGCAAAATACTCTGTAACAATTTAGCTAAGGATAGCTCCTTTTTTATGTAGACTAGAAATTCAAGTCTAAGAGTATTCAGGCAAATCATAACTCTAATCTTATGATTAGATATTTTTAGTAGACAAATAATGAGTACAGAACAGTGTTTTAACACTGTTCTGAGTAAAACCATAGGGTTACTGATATACCACTATCATTGTCTAGGTGTTTGATCTTTTTGAACTGCTGCTTTCCTGTATACAAAGATGAGGTTAATAAAGTTAGTTCTACAGAGTGAGTGCATAATTATATGCATTAATCTAAGTAAAGTGCTTTGTACGGTTACTAGTGCACAGAAAACAGTAAGTCTTAGTCATCATTGCTTTTCTTTTCTTTATGTTTGCAGCAATAATGTATATGTAAACTATAGGTAAAAGTAGTTTTATATTTCTATTGCTATACTTTTATGTCCTTCAAATACCCTAAATTCAGTTTTACTGTCCTATTTATACCTCTCTGGTACTTATTTGCCATAGGGAGTTCTTGACCACATATTTGGTCATTATAGTATGTGTGCAGCTGAAGATACAGACCTCAAAAATATAAAGATGTGAATTTGTTTCAGACTGGGCGCAAATTCCAGAAGCTCAATTTATTCATTTGGGTCCATCTATTCAGAGGAATGTCCTTTCCTTTAGTTTTAACAAATACCATAAATACTTTTTTTTCTGACTAATAGAAATTTTATAAAATCTTCAGATTTATCCTCATTTAAAGTCGAAGTAAAAACAACCAACCATTGTCTAAACACCAAAAAGTAGCTTACAATTAGCATTTTTATTAATTTCTTACGGTAAAATTACCATTCTCTGTGTCAGAACTTGGCAAATATTAAATATTTTAACTAGTATTAGAGTTAGCTAAAATGAGGTATAATTTTTATGTGAACATGGAATTCATATAAATTCATACTGTTAGATTGTTAGAGATGTAGTCACTAAGCAACAGTGTTTCTAGCTCCTGCTTCTGTTAGGTTTAATAGTGTTTCAGGAAAAAAAAAAAAGAAATCTATCATTAAAACACAATAGTGAACAGATAAATAATAACTTACCACAAGCAGAACAGGGTTCAGTTGGCCCAAAATTGGCTATAGTAGTAAAAGGCCTTCAATAATTCCTTACTAAGGAGGATAATTGCTATCAGAATATATAATATATAAAATTGCAGAACATGATTTGTATAGAATATAGTATAATTTGTTTTCATTCTAGAGAACGAGCTCAGTCAATCCTATGGAGCTTTCTGATATCTTCATCCTAATGTTAAAGAACCCTCCACAGCACTGTTTGTTTCAACTAACTGAACTAATAAATCTCATTTTACCAAGTCCAGTATCCCTCCATCAGCAAAACTAGGACAGCAGTACCTCTTTCAGGACCCAGGCTTATCAAGGCTTATTTCTCACTGAGCTTTACCTTATAAATGATTCTTACTTTACATTATAATTCAGCAGATTTGCCTTGAATGACCTTCTATGAAAAATATCTCAAACTAGATATTTTTGAAATGTCAAAGCTTCATTTGACTCTGACTTGATCCATAAAATACCGTTCTGTTAGTCAAAGAATCATCTAGTATTTTTTTTAAGCTTCTGTCTCCTTTTAGATTAGGCTCTGGACACATGCAGATTACATTCTCTGACACTTAACACTCTCTCGTTCCCCACAATAACCAACTGTTAAGTGTTTTGTCAATAGTAAAGTTCCTAAATACCCAGCTCCTGGTAATGGTACTTATTTCCAACTGGCAAAGAATAAAACAAAGTCAAAGATTTTAAAAAGAAGGTCCTCTTAATTTTACCTCAATATTTTTATATTCATTATACTGTTACTAGTAAATTGTTTGAATACGGGCAGTGGGCAGTGTACAATATCTCTTCCTCCTGGCATTTGTAAGCATATTCATCCTGGATACGTTCATCCCTGCATATGAAGAATGCTTTCCTGTTCCAATCTCTGAAATGAGAAAAGGCCCAAGGACAAAGGGTGATAAGAACTAGTGATTTACTACGCCAAGATTTTGAATATCAATTGTGACTTATTGCAGTGCCAAGATACTAAAAAGATAGATGGGAAAGAGGTAAAAGGATTAATTGCTTATAAAGTACAAATGAAAAAAACCAAAAGTATGGAAAATTTAGCTCCAGGGTAGATGGTAGGAGAGTGGAATATAAAGGAAAGTTCTAAAACATAACCACAATAATTGTATTATTATCACTCAAAATATAACTATTTTACTCTTTTGCCTCATATCCAATCTTTTATATTTAACTGTCCTGTAGCTAGTTAAACAGAAACAGGAATGCAACTATAATTTCTAATTAAAAGACAGTTTTTAGTATATAATAATATAATTGACCAATTTTGGAAATATATTTAGTATTGCATACAAAAAATGTGTCATTTACGTTAAGTATTCTAGAATATTCAGTGCCTACATGCATTTTTTTCAGATAACATCACTGTGTGGTTACCAAAATTACAATGCACACAAACCTACTCATTGCTAAATCTGACAGCATATTTTAATAAATTAAAACTAGAAATAATGATGTTCTTTAATGAATTACTAAGTTTACTAGTCATGGCTGGCTCTTAATCTCAAATGAGAAAAATATAGGGAAAGTGATTAGTACAGTGCCTTCGTAAGAACAAATGTTCAAAAAAATAGCTAGTTCAATAGGTAACATATAATTATAAGGCAAAAGATACTGTATACTGTAAACACATACCAATAAATATAAAAATTATAAAATTAAAGTCAAGTTAATAGTGTAAACATGTACCATAAAAATAAAAATTATAAAAATAAAGTTAAGGAAAGAAAAAGTTGGTAATGGATACTTCAAAGGAATAAAAATGTGGTATTTCATTCACTGAGTAAAGAATTTAATTGCTTATTATTTCTTTTAGACTAGACTATTACTAGAAATCATAGCAAAACAAAATTGCTCCAATACATATTTTTCCACAATGTAAGCTGACATAAATGCCTTTATGTTGATACACATCAATACTAAAAAATTAAAGGCCCTATAGACCACCTACTTACCTAATTCATAATAATATAAAACTAATGAACTATGGATGAAGCACACAGTTTCCAAGTCAGCTCTGTAAGACAAGCAGGAAAACAGAGCATTTCCTATTACCAATAATACTACCAATACATCCAACATAAACTCATCTGCTCTGCATTATTAACTTTTTAATTACATCCTTCTTTAGGAGACCACTGTCAACATACTTAATAAAATCAGGGAAAAGTACCCTGCAATCCACAAGGAAGATCTATCTGAATCTATTTATACAGTGATTATAATTCTATTTTTCAGTAATTCAACACACTATATTAATTCTAAAGCATTAAAAGATCAGTATTTTACTGGTATAATGGTTTTTCCATTCTCATTAAAAATATGAAGCAATGATGTTTTGAAATATTTGCAGACGGTTATATATTACACTTAAATTCAACAATAGAAAGCATTCTGGCCACAGACAAAAGTCCTCTCCCTCATTTAAAAATCCTGATGAAGTATTATTTTAAATTTCATTTTCAGTTATCATCTTACTGTGTTAGTAGTCAGGTTAAGCAATATGAATTGCCTTTAGATCCCATTTGGTTATCATTCTTTTTTAGAGGTATCTGAAAAAGTCATATTAGAAATGAACAGGGCCTGGGTTTCTTCAGAAAATAGAGATGTATGAAGGGCTGTGTTAGTCAGTTCAGGCTATCAAACTAAAATGCCCAAAATACTGTGTGGCACAAAAAACAGGAATTTCTTTTTCATAATTCTGGAGTCTAGAAGTCCAAGACCAAGGTGTCAGCACAGTCAGTTTCTAGGAAGGGGACACATAGCTCACAGATCAACACAAGAACAGATTCTCAAAGTATAGTAAGGGATGGGAAAGCAAGCTCTTAGGTGTCTTCTATAAGAGCACTAATCCCACCACGACTGCACTGCCCTCACAACTGTATATGAACCTAATTATGTCCCCAAAGCCTCCTTTTCCAAATACCATTATTTTTGGGATTAGGGCTTCAACACATGGATGTGGCAGGGACATAATACAATCCATAGCAAACAGATGACAGAGATGTGTAGGGTTGGGGAAGGAACCTGCAGGCCTGGGTCCTACCCTTCCTTGGATCTTGCCCATTTCCTTTTCTTCCAATCTCCTAGATCTCCAAGGTAACCCTTTCCTCTTTCTTCTCCAGAGTTAAATCCATTTTGGTTAGGGACTAGTACTATCTTCTTCAAGATAATTTATTTTAACTTGTACTTCCTCTCCTCTTGAAAGAGACAAACTAGGAAGGACCAAAACATGCCCTTCACCAGTTCTAATTTTTTTTCTCAAATGGAATATTCATGATGGCAAATTATACATGGTGGTGTCTGTCTTTACAAATAAAACATCACTATTAAACTTGTTATTTCATAACTACACAAGATACATATGCACATATTATTGTCATTTTGCTGTTATTTAATTACCACTTTTGCACTATACTAATTATAGGACAGTAGGCACTCTAAAAGTCTTTTCTCCTCCCCACTTCCCTTTGTTATACTCTGCTTACTCGTGCCCAAATAGCTCTTTGATGATCCTTGCTCTGGGACTATAAACTTGGTAGTAAATATTTACATGTTTTCACTAATTGTTTTATAACTACATAATTATATGAGCACTGCACTGGGACAAAACTAAACAGAAATGAATTTTCATGCACAGATTTAGAAGATATATCTAACTATCCAAATACAGAGATGTAAAAACATGATATAAATGTAGTCTTTGAACTCAAGACTGGCTAAATCTCTGTATTGCTTCTACTACCTAAGGGAGTAGTGTGACTGGTGAAGCTATGGCACCTGTTTAAATCTCTGAGTTTTCTATAAGCATGTATGTCTTTTTTAAAAGCATGTTATGTCTTAAATAGGGGAAAACGCAGCTCTACAGAACATCTTGCTTAAGGAATTTTTGTTTGGAATTATGACTTCTTTGTGTGATTCTTTTAGAGAACAGAATCTAGAATGTTGAAAATGAGTTCAGAAAACCGTGTTTACTTTACCACAGAACTTTCAACGAATGAAGAATATTCTAAGTTAGTATAACCCAGACACACCCTCAGATTTTGGACATGTTGAAAATAAATCTTTCTATGTTTGCCCCTTTATTCACATGATATCAGCTAAGAGGTACTCAATCACATGGTCAGTGAAGATGCTGTTTTTGGTCAGAAAGCTGAAAGCAGAGCCTTAGTCCTGTTTTATAAAGAGAGTAAAGACCAGTACAAATCTTCCAATTCAGCCTTCCTTTGGTGTCTTGAAACTTCATTCTCATTAATAGTAATCGAAGTACAGCCTAGCTTGAGAATTCTTTCTAATTTTGGCAGAAATTAAGATCTTTGCAATACTAAAATAAAACAGCAATGTTTCTCCTTTTCTTGCCTTGCTCCGCTCCAGTAATCATTATCCTGACCTGAACTAAATGAAATATTAGAGATGGTGTGCCTAGTGTAGTATGCTTCTAGTTTTGTTTTTTTTCCTAATAAAATCAAGTAAGCATGAAGGAAAATTGGTGTAACAATACAATCAGAGAGATTTTTAAAAAGTTCTTTTGTTTATTTTTTCCATTCCTGTGAGCATGCTTACCTCTCCACACTCCAGGAAGCTGATTTATTTCACAACAAAGATAAACTCTATACTTCTGCACTGTAAACTCGGTTAATCAGATGAATTCTGACTAAAGCCAATGTTTCCAACTTTTAAACTCCCACCACACTCCCTACCTTCATCTTTGTGAACAAAATTAAACAATAACTTAGCCACAATTTAGGATCTTATTTTCTTCTTCATAGCGGTGTATTGGTCATATACCATAGTGTCAAACAGGGATCTCACTACAAGATTCAAATTAGCTATATCAAGGTTTAGCTATATCAGCTTATTAAAAAGCTTTATTAAAGCGGCCCACTTGTTCTAGCTTTATAATGAAAATGAATTAGGTAATGGGAGACTTGTTTCATTGGTAAAACTAAAACATATCGAATAAGTAAGGATTACACACAATTTCCAAATAAATATTTAAAATTACCAACTTAATTTTGTTTTAATTTAAAGTTAGAAATTCACACACTGTACTTTTCCTGTTTAAATGTATTTATTAATGCATTTATTAATAACTTGACAAATACTGATCCCATGCTAAATACTAATACTTAAAAAGTTAAATATTAAGCTCATTACCCTGGAAAGAAAAGATGATATCCACAAAGTTAAAAGATGTAAAATAGCTTTTCAAAAATGCTTCTTATAAAGCATATACTTTAAATGCTTTCTAAAACATACAATACCTTTAAAATATATCCACTCACTACCTTGTAATATTTCTAAATCTAATGAGACATAAATGCATTTCATCAGAGATGAAATTCTTCAATGACTGCTAAAATGAGAATCAAAAAATTATTATAATCTAGTAGTTTGGCTAGCAGCAAGCATTAATCAGAAGTCATAATAAATCCACATGCTTCTTTAGACAGCACATTAGTCAAACAGTTTTCTGTGATAATGACATTGACTAATGGTCTCCAAGTTAGAAGGGTCAATCATAAACTCATCAAATGCTTCATTTAATTTCTTAATTTGGACAAACACAATTTGTTTATGGGAAAGATATCAGGTGTTCGTGAATGAATAATGGTTACGAAACCAAACTCCATTAATCAGCTCATGATTACAAATGACTTAGAGATTGTTTATTCTAATTTCATTCATTTAGGTCAACAAAGAAAACATGAGCAAATGAAACCATTTGGAAAAAATGGCATACATATCTCCATATTTAATAAGGCAAAGATAAATACTCTTTCAATAACTGTATCAAAAGGACTTTATTACTCAGGTTGATACCATTCCTTTTTACAATTGAGTTGTTAATGCATATGACTTATAATGAAACCAGGTAAGGAAAAACAAAACAAAATAATAGTATACTCTTCAAAAGTATCAAAGTTACATTTACTTTGAGTTCTTCCCGATTCCTCAGGTAGACAGAAGCACTCCTATGCTCTCAATTATTTAAACAAACGGATGAGTGGCTCAGGGTACTATGCTATATTTGTTTGCACGGCCCTCTTCTGCACAGACTGTGAACTCCAATGGACAGAAATTGTGTCTTAGCAATGTTTACATCGCATAAGGCCTAATCCAATTTATTTTTGCTCAAATAAATTCTAAGGGAAAGTACTTTGTCATGGACAAACCGTGACTAATTAAATAACTTCAGTAAAATAGTGTGTTCTTCAATATTATTTTGAAAGTACATGAGAACAGTTACCTAAGGAAGAAGCTAAGTTCATTATAATTACTAAAAGATAATCTGTTTTCCCTTCACCACCACCATAAAAAGGGTGGCTTATAAAAAGGCTTTTTATAAAATTATGTCAATAAATGGAACCTAGGGATATACTGGACTGTCCCAGATTGCTAACTATTCAGCAGCCATCAGTCCTTATGCTAAATAAGTTGAATTTGTTCCTTCAGATCCACTTTGTCCTCCTGCACCCTGACCTGGCTGATGAACTTCACAGACTGGATCAAATAGGTTGCCTTGCCCTTGAGCTACAGTTTGGGTTTGGCCAATAGAACACACTCCAGAGCGATCAATCAGAAGGCAAGAAGAAACACAGGTTAGGGGTTATTTCTTACTAGCCTATTGTTTGACAGTGGCTACCTGTTATGACTTGCGTCTAGATGTTCCCCTAAAGCCTCATGTGGTGATAAGTGGGGCTTTTAGAGGAGGCTCAATTTAGGCTGTGTGATGTTGAGATTAAGTGTGTGATGCTAGGATTAAGGATGTGTAATTACTAAAGTAGTCCACTGACTGGTCTGGCGTAGTTCTGGCTGTGGAAAATGGAAATGCCTGCATGGGTTGTAGGCACCACCCAAAGGGCGGCTAGCCTGGAAGGGATAAGAGCGGCAGGCTGCTGCTGCCACCACTTCACTACTTTGCTGTTTGCTGCCTTCTGTCCGCCATAAACTGTTTCTTCTCTGTGATGCCTCTTTAATATGCCATCCTGGCTTGGAGCCACCCGCCTATGAACTAAAACCGCTACAAATTGTGAGCTATAATAAACTTTTCCTCCTTTAACTTTGGGTGTTGGACATTTTGTCTCAGCAACAAGGAAAGTAACTAAGACACCACTTTCTTTGATAAGGGCCAGATTTCTACTGAAAGATCTTTTCACCTCTTACAGTGTTCTATAGCTGCTCTCTTCCCTTTCCACTTCCGTGCTTCGAGGTGGTAAAGACTCACAGCTGAGAGGCTCAGAATGTTGATGATTCATCTTAAACTTGTCCAAACCTTTATCAATAGCCCCTTCCTTAAATTCTTTTAGAGTATGCCACATTATTTTCTCCTGCCATCTGAGCTGTACACTTGTCCATCTTTGCCTCCCACATTCCCTCCCCTATGCCTAAGATCTGAGCCACAATCCATAATCTATAGTCAGTTAGCTTACTATTGGGTTACCTATGTCATTCTGGCATGCTGATCTTGTGACACTTCAACTCTTTTAGATATCTCCACCATAAATATTTATATTTTTATCTTGCTATAGGGAGCCTTAATCAGCCTTGTTGATGGTTTACTGAACAAAGTTTCTTGATATTTATGTTAGATTTCTTATCTGATTCCTTCATTTAACCTCTGTGACCTACTGAATTTTAGATTTCTGGATTACAGAAAATGGAAAATAATTTTAATATTACTAAATAAAATTTGTAATAAGCAGAAGTCAATTAGCAATAGATTACTCCATAAAGAAACTACTATATATCAAAGAAACATCTGTACATTCATATTTATTGCAGCATTATTCAAAATAACTAAAATGGAAATAACCTAAATGTTTACCAACTGAAGAGTATATAAATAAAATGTGGCTTATAAGCATGGTGGAATACTACTGTGCCATAAAAATCACAAAATCCTGTCACTAACAACAACACAGATAGAACTGGAGACTACATTAAGCCAGGCACAGAAATACAAGTACCATGTGATCTCACTTACATGTGGAATATAGAACACATGATCTTATAGAAGTTGAGAGCAGAATGGTGGCTACCAGAGGCTAGGGATTACAGGGTAGGGATGGATGGGAAAAGGTTGGTTAGTGGACACTAAGGTTTAGTCAGGAGGAAGAAGTTAGTTTGCTATTTCACAGTAGGATGACTTTGGATGATCATAATATACCACATAATTTAAAAAGTTAGAGGATTATGAAAGTTTTCACTATAGAAAATAACCAATGTTTGAGGAGACACAGGTTTCACCTGATTTAAAAACCATAAAAGATCACATGGTATGCAATAAATATGATTTTTATGTGTTTATATATCAGTTAAAACAAATTCAAATCTTTTAAATTTGAACTTCAGATACAGTAATTTAACTTTTAAAACTTTTAAAACTTCAGATACAGTAATTTAACTTTTAAAAGTTTTAAAAGTTTTAAAACTTTTACTTAAAAACAATCAATGGTTATCAGTTATACAACAGTTTCTAATGATTTTTAGTTACAAGTACACAATAAGAAAGGCATATCCCATGTATCTGTACTGAGGAATAAAAGTTCCATGACTTAACTCTAGAGTTAACTGATTGAACTTCCAATATATAAATCACTTCTTTGTGGTTGACATCCTCCCTATGTGCACTGTAAGCTTAAAAGTCTTTAAAGTTTTCGCCTATAAAAGAGATACTATTACAAGCTTATTTTAAAAGATATCAAAACATTAAGGGAACAGGAAAATAAAGGTACAACCATTTCTATCTTCTTGTCATCATAGTTGAATATTTAACAAGGCTTTTTGTATCCATGTGAGAATCACAATGTACAAGTATTCGTAAAAATGTATGCATGGTATCATTCTATATCTTTGCTCATGTTTTTTCTTTAATGATTCAATAGGCAGCATCTTTCTCTTTTTTTCACATACAGCTCTGCTTCTTTTTCTTTCAAACCTGCAATGCATTTTGCTCCATTTTCATGTTTTCTTAAACAATCTTGCTCAACTTCCTTCACCCTTTCCTTGATAATACAGAGCATCATTATGAGCATCAAAACATCAAGGAGGGTTTCGAATGTAAAACAGTAACATTCTTAAACGGATTATACACAGAGATCTACCAGTCACTAGATTTCCACGGTTTGTTTGCAATCTTTTGTCTATACCTTCTTTTCCAGAAGTTACTAGGCTGAACGTTAGCAATTTCTATTATTATTTTTTTAATTTACTGTAACCTATCTGATAGAAGTTTAAGACTCCATATAAAATGTAAGCAAGGCATCAAAATCAGTGAAGAAAATAAAGAATTATCTAACAAGTAGTACAAGAAGTGATTAGCTTTTTACAAGGGAAAAATATGTCTTATGCATTGATATTAAACTCCGGGAAAATTCAAAAGTACAGGATAGAATACTTCTAAAAATATAAAAATAGTGACAAAGGGAAATACTTTATATTTGTTTAAGACCTGAGTCAAAAAGAATTTATGTAGAAAGGAATTTGTCCAACCTGTTTGTTTAGGTCTTGAAAACCAGAGTAAAAGAAGTATATATCATTCACAGTGAACCTCTGAAATCACACTTGTTATTTATGCTAGTTAGGTAACTAAGTGGGGGAGACAGCCAATTCAATGGCACTAGTCAGAAGGCTGCCCTGTCAAAGAAACCAAGCATTTGATTAGGGAGCTGGGGCTGTGGGTGATGAGATGTCAGCCCAACTTCTAGGAAGCTGGTAAGGCTGGAGACTGATTTCGATCACATGGGCAGTGAATCAATTACTTATGTCTACATAATGAAGCGCTGATGAAACCGCTGGTCTAGACAATGTAGCTTTGGTGACTTCCCAGCTGGAACACACCATATTTATCATTGTACTTTGACTCTAGAAGATCTTGAAGCCTAAGCTACTTTGATCTCCCAAGGCACATTATGTCTCTTCTTTACCTGGTTTAATTCATATCCTCTTCTTGTACAAAACCTATCAGAATCAAATAGTCATTTATGTCAACCCTAGCAAAATAAAGCTCAAAGATAATGAAGGGATAGCCTTCCTACACAATTCACCGGAAAACAAGAACCATCACAGGAGATCATCGGAATGACAACCTTGCACAAAAAGCACTGAAATTTGTGTAAAAAGTACTTACAGTGACAGCATTTGCCCAGCAACTGCCTGTGTAACCTTTGGCTGTGCCATCCTTCTTACTGATTCATGTAGACAACAAACAAACATATAAACATTTTTTTTCATTTTACCTTTAAAAACCTTCTCATCCACTATGTATGGTGGCATTTGCCTGTAATCCCAGCTACTTATGAGGCTGAGGCAGGAGGATTAAAGTTCAACCAAGCCTGGGCAACTTAGTGAGAGCATGTCTCAAAATAAAAATTTTTAACAGTTGGGGACGTACTTCAATGGAAGTGCACTTGCTTAGCAAGTATGGGTCCCGGGTTCAATCCCCAGTAATGGAAAAAACAAACAAACAAACAAACAAACAAAAACCAACCTGTCTTTGTTTCCCTGACTATGGCTATGATCTTGTCATAACATACATATATATATATATATATATATATATATAGACTGTAATCTTGTATTTATTTCCACAGAAAGTATTTCTCTGAGACCCACTGCCTCTGTTGTTAGATTGACACCTGCAATAACCATCATTATAAGAATGATCACATTCAATGAGTCTGTGAACCTTTCTGGTGAAGCCTCATTGAGGGCGGTTTTGGAAATCCCCTAACTTGCAGGTGGAATCAGAACTTCTGTGCAGACTGGCAGGTCTGGAGGACTGTGTCCTCAGGTTCACAGAGTCTGGCTAACTCCTGGGCATTTTTTAAGCTTACATGCAAAGAAGGAACTATGCAAAGAACAAGACTGACTAAGTAAAAGATTAAGAGAGTTGATAAAATAAAAAATATTTATTATGTAAGACAGGTATGGTATCATATGTCTGGAATCCCAGAATTCTGGGAGGGTGAGGCAAGAGGATCAAAATTGAAGTCCAGCCTTGGCAACTTAGTGATTAAGACCTTGTTTCAAAAATAAAATTAAAATAAAATAAAATAAAATAAAATAACATAACATAACATAAAATAAAATAAAACAAAATAAAATGGCTGTGAGTGTAGTTCAGTGTGAAGGCCCATGTGTCATTCACTAGTGCTATAAGAAAAAAATTTCAATTCTGTATGTCAAAAATTATCAAGCAAAATTAAAACAAAGTGATATCCTAGGAATGGCACATTATACACAAATACAAATCCGTTAAAAAAATCTCAAATAAGCCACTTAGTAAGCAAACAGTTACTTAGATAAATATACAGCAACTAAGTCAGGCAAACCTAGGTTTATGGTTCTTAATTTATTGCATTTTTCAGATAATGTCTTTCTTTTCTTCTGTAAAATGAAGGTTTATAGTAAATCTGTGTCAAGCAATTCTATCACTACCATTTTTCCAACAGCACATGTTCACTTTATGTTATGTGCTAATTTTAGTAATTCTAACAATACTTCAATTTCCTTTTATTATTATATCTGTTAAAGTGATTTGTGCTCAATCATCTTTGATGTTGCTACTGGAATTGTTATGAGGTACCATGAACACACCCATATAAAACACTGAATTCAACAAATAAATGTTGCGTGTTCTCAATGCTCTGCAGCCAACTATTCCTCCATCTTTCTCTGAATTTCCTCTAGTTTCCCTATTCCTTGAGACACAAAAATATTAAAATTAAGCCAGTTAGTAACCCAACAATGGCCATAAGGAGTCAAGTGAAAGGAAGAATCATCTCTCTCACTTTAAATAAAGAACTCGAGAAACAATGAAACTTGGTGAGGAAGGCAGGTTGAAAGCTGAGACAGACCAAAATTGCACCAAACAGTTGGCTAAATTACTAATGCAAAGAAACAGTGTTGAAGGAAATTGAAAGTGCAATGCCAGTGAATACATGGGTGCTAAGAAAACAAAACAGCCTTACTATATTGAGAATACTTTAATGATTTGGGTAGAAAATCCAATCATAACACTACCTAAGTCAAAGGCTAACCCAAAGCAAAGTTCTAACTTTCTTTAATTCTCTAACGTTTCCAAGTTAAGAAGCTATGGAACAAAGGTTGAAGCAAAGGCTGGTTCAAGGGATCTAAGGAAAGAGGTCAACTCCTTAATGTAAAAATACAAGTTGGTTACACTAACAGATTATCAATGTGAACAAAACAGCCTTATAAAGTATCACAAAAGGGTGACACCCAGAGCTATGCACTATGGATTGTGTCTGGGCGTCCTCACAAAGCTTCATGTGATCACAGGTGGGGCTTTTTAGAGATGGCTAGATCTAGGATGTGTGATGCTGAGATCAAGTGTGTGTGACTGATTACTAGATCAGTCCACTGATTACTTTGGTATAATTCTCCGTATGGATAATGGGAAGCCCAATCTTGTGAGTGCTATCCAGCCTAAGGGCATGTAGCCAGGATAGAATATAAGGGAAGGACAGAGAGCTGCTGGCATCCCTTTCTGCTACTTCCTTGTACTTTGCTGCTTTACTGCCTTCTACCCATCATGAACAGTTTCTCCTCTGCAATGCCCCTCTGCTATGCCATACTGCCTTGGAGCTTGTCAACTATGAACTAAAACCTCCATATACCATGGGCCAAAATAAACCTTTCCTCCTTTAACTTTGGATGTTGGGTGGTTTGTCTCAGCAACAAGAACAAATAATTAAGACAAAAAGTCAATGCCTGTTTTAAAGTTTCAAAACTAAGCCGACTTCTTCATTAAGAGATAATGCAGCTGATGACTTTATTTTTTTTTTAATTTTAAAGAGAATAAAACAAAAAAGGGCAGAACAAAGCATATCAGAACAGAACAACATAAGCAAAACAGCACTTTACAATAAGACAACCGGACATTAACAGTAGCTATCAAAATACCTCTTTCTCTGCTATAGTTGAACATAGTTTCAAATACAATAATATCAAATATAACAAAATAGTATAAAACCATTCAAAAGAATGAAAAAATTACAGGACATTCTGAACCGAATAACAGAGAATGATCAATGGCTACTATAATATCTCATTTTCAATAAAAAATTTTGTTTATACTATCACATATATTAAAATCCCAATAAGACACAACATGGTAGAACTGATGGTAATAGCAGAGTAGAAGCATGGTAGGACTTCTAAGGAAGATGATATTAAATCAGCAATGGCTACCATAATGTTTTGTTTTCTTCAAAACAGCTGGTAATACAATCATGCATAATAAAGTCAAACAAAACAGATTAAAACCATTCCAACTGATGAATGAAAACATTGAAAGGCTTCAAAGCAATGAAATGGGAAATCATAATTACCATAAAATCTTATATACTCTGACCAACTCTCATACTAGGAAGACTACCGGTATTTACACATGTGAGTTTGGTTTATTTTGCTTATGAGTATGGTCTCAAGTTGTGTCCATTTATTTATAAATCTCTCAATGTGATCATTCTTTATAGCTGAGTAGTACTCCATTGTATAAAAATGCCACAACTTTTTTATCCATTCCTCAGTTGATGGGCACTTAGGCTGTTTCCAAGATCTGGCTATTACAAATTGTGCTGCTATAAACATGGGTGCACATATATCACTGTGGTATGATGTTTTCAGTTCTCCTGGGAATATGCCTAGAAGTGGAATAGCTGGGTCAAATGGGACTTCTAAGCCCCAGCTGGTGACTTTAAATTGAAGGCAATACTCACTTGCCATTTTGAAAATCCTAGAGCCCTTAAGAATAAATCTATTCTACCTGTTCTTTATAAGTGGAACACAAAGCATGGATAATAGCAGATGTGTTTATAACACTGTTCACTAAGTATTTAAAACCCACTGTTGAGAACCATTGCTCAGGAAAAAAAAAAGATTTATCTCCTCACCCAAGAGCACTAATGGAAATGAACAAGATTTATGCTGTTTTCATGCTTGTTAAAGCAATATCCATTTTGCAGTCCATGGAGCAATTTCAATTCTTAGGTGTTAAAATTTAAGAAATATTTTGATAATACATCTCTCAATTATAGTGATTCCTTAAATAAATCTGGGCTAAATAAATTAAAAACCTTCAGGCAAAGATTCACCATCTTAGATACTATTAAGAATACTTGTGACTCATGAAGGTAAACTTTATTAGGAATTTTGAAGAAGTAGATGGCAACTCTTACGGATGCCTTTGAGGGCTTCAAGATGTCAGTGGAAGAAGTAAAGATGTGGCAGAAATGGCAAGAGAAATAGAATGAGAAGTGTAGCCTGAGGATACAAGTGAATTGCTGCAATGTCATAATAAAATTTGAATGAATGAGGAATTGTTTCTTATACATGTGCATAGGAACTGGTTTCTTGCAAGGGATGCACTCCTAATCAAGATCTGTAAACACAGTTGAAATGTTGATAAAAGATTTAGAACATTATATAAACTTAGCTAATAAAGCACAGACAGTGTTTGTGAGGTTTGCCCCCAATTTTGAAAGAAGTTCTGTGGTGGGTAAAGTGCTACCAAAGAGCATCACATGCTGGAAAGTCAACTGTAGCAAACTTCACTACTGTCTTATTTAAAGAAATTGCCAGTCACTCCAACCATTAGCTAACCACCACCTTGATCACTCAGCACCATTAGCAATTATTTTTGTTTTGTTTTAGCAGAAACGCATTTTTAGTTCACTGATTTTGAGAATATAATGGCATTGCACAATTAAAAGATCACACCACAGTGTAAAAACTTTATATGCACTGGGAAACCAAAAAATTCTTGTGACTCACTTTGTAGCAATATTTGCTTTGTTGTATGTGGTGACACAGAACTGAACTGGCAGTATCTCTATGTCTATAATAGGGTACCAACAATAATCAGAGAGAGTGTCATTCACAATACCATCAAAGGAATAGGCATCACAAAACACCTAAATGATGAAAAGTTTAACTGAAAACCATGAAGTTAGGCTTAATACAATAAAAAGGCACTTATTAGAAAAAATTTAAGTGCACCATATATGAAAGAGAACTCCTGATATCTTATATACAGATTAACCTCATAACAGATTCCTAAGCATAGCTATAGGTAATTTTATAGCCAGTGCAGTTTTCTTTACCTGATGTGGTCCCAAGTCTATCTCTTTGATATTGCAGCAGAAAATCTACCTCAAGATTACTAGTTGGAAAAAAGAGGTCTCCATCAGGCAGCTCACAAAACATGATTATGTAATAAACAAATAAAACTGAAGAATATCTATTCTATACTGTAAACAATCAACAGATGGTTGATAAGCTTAATTTCTAATTTTTCAATCCTTCTCACAGATTTTCTTTGACATGAAAGGTAAAAACTGTAACAAGTATGAAATGTAATTTTTAAGTAACATTGACATCATCTTGACTCAAAGAGAAAGAAGTTCAAAACTCACTATTGCCCACTTAACAGATCCAAATATTTATTGTCTAACTCCATAAGCATTTTTAACCTGAAAACATTTCACTATTTCCATAAGATCTATCCTGAACATTTCTTATCTGAATTAGTTACTAAAACTCTTGTAAATACAGAATAAAATTTAAACTCAAATTTAGAATACAATGATACTACAATGTGGTTAAAAATACAATTTAAAAATACACCAGTTATTAAATTTGGTAACAATAATTTTGAAATAATCTATCATATTCCCTCACAAAATACAAGCACTAAATAGTCAATAGGTGCCTTGATGTGGTGGCGCATGTCTGTAATTCCAGCAGTTAGGAGACTGAGGCAGGAGAAACACTTTGAGTTTGAGGCCAGCATGAGTTACCTCGGGAGTTTAAGAACAACTTGAACTACATGATAAAACTCTGTCTCAAAAAACCAGTCAGTTAATAAACAAATATGCAACGGTATTTTAAATTTCAAGAAATATTTTCAGGGTGGTATTTTTCCCACAATTTTTCCAGTAAAATGCTGCTATATTGATCTTTTAAAAATTTTTCACAATTATACAAATTGCCTAACAAACTAGATATTTACAAATGCAAAAATATTTGACAAATTATAGACTCAAGATAGAAGAGACTAAAAAAAAGTAATTTGTAAGCTAAGAATTGTTATACATTAAGTCAGCAATAGTAGTGTAGAAAGCAGTTCAAGTATCTTCTATAATTATACAGTATGATATTTTATATTTAGAAATTTACAATATTTTGTGCAAAAAAGTGTCATATTCAAAGAAGTTTGAGCATAAGGTTATATTAATGAAAACACTATTTCAGCTTTGTTCCCCATGAGGAAGAGAAAAGTTGATTGCTAAATAAAAAACAATCTTTAGAGAGGTATAAAAGAATGAAGTGTTCAAAACCAAAAACTGATAATGACTAAGATATAATAACAC
Organism: Dolichotis patagonum; assembly: GCA_004027295.1. NCBI lineage: Eukaryota > Metazoa > Chordata > Mammalia > Rodentia > Caviidae > Dolichotis > Dolichotis patagonum. The sequence goes on from PVJX010010577.1 coordinate 48,895, forward strand.
AATTACTCAAAGCCCAACAGGGAAATGTTATCCATTTTCAAAGGAAAATGACAATAGCAACTAACCTACATATATGGCTTAGGTGTTAAATACTTAACATTTTGGTCCTCATTTATATTTTCAGTTTCTCATACCAGAGAGACAATGAGTTATTTATACAAGTTTAACCAATTTATCTTAGGAGTATGGATCAAGGTTCAAAAATTTACCTAGAAATGTCTCCAGTTAATCCTTTTTATGGCTGAATAGTACTCCATTGTATGAAAAAGCCTTCATTTTCTATTTTTTGGTACTGGGAATCAAACTCATGACCTTGTGCTTGCCAGGCAGGTACTGTGCCATTGAGTTATATCCCTGGCCTTAACCACATCTTTTTTATCCATTCATTGGGTGATAGGCATATGGGTTGTTTCCAAGATTTAGCTATTACAAATTGTGCTGCTATAAACATGGGTGAGCATATATCATTGTGGTAAACCAAGATATTGTGATTAAACCAAGAAATTGTTCAAAAGAAAAGAGGAACTAGAAAGGGGGAGGGTGAAAGAAAGGAAGGGAAAGTGAAAAATGAGAAAAGAAAGAGAATGGAAACAAAGTTTTGTAAATAAGGAGAAGAAAGAATGAAGGAAGGGGAGAGGAATGGGGGGGAAGATCAAGATATATACAAATTCCCTATGATCAATGTGATCATTATGTATATCTAACTTGTACCTATAACCTTAAAAAATAGAAAAATTAACACTAAAGAACTTTAAAACAGATATTATAATTCTATTCAATGAGACACATAAAATGAATTTAAAAATTAACCACACAACTTAGGAAAGTATTTTAAAAGAACAAAATAATTTCAGAGCTAAAAAACAAAATATCAAAACTTAAAATTCATTGAATGGAATGACAGCCCAGTGAATATGAAAAAAAAATTATCCAAACTCAAAAAATAAAGAAAAATATTAGAAAGAAACAAAAACAAGAAGAAAATAATAAAAGACAGGAACAACAGGTGAATAAGCAGAAAGACCTTTAGAGACCTGTGGGTAAGAATAAAAAAGGTCTAATGTTTAAAATACAAATGAGGAAATAGGGCACATTTGAAGAATGCATGGAAAAATCCCCAAATTGGAGGGTACAAATTTGAAGATGCAAATCTCAGGACTGAGCAAGTGTAGTGAGATTCACAAAAGTAAAACATGAGAAAAAGCATGCCTACTTATATCATAATCAAATTACTGAAAATCATAGAGAAGATATTAAAAACTGCCAAAAACTGTATGACATACAATAAAACAATGATTTCAATGACTATATGTTTCATCAGAAAAAAAAGTCAAAAGACAGTGAAAACATCCTTTACAAGTGATGATGAACAAGAGTCTCAGAGGATATTAACTTGATGTAACTGATGAGATTTATTCAACACAATACCCAACAGTTGTAGAGAATGCATTTTCTTCACGTGCACATGATATACTCGCCAATACAGAAGTTATCCTGGGTCAAAAACTAGGCAAGATAATTTTAAGGCATTGAAATCACATGGAGTACATGCTCAAAATTCACTGTACAATCAATATGAAATAACAGATAGTTACTAGATTTAATCTGAAATAACTAAAGGAAAAAGAAAAAAAGAAAAGAAAACAATGCCATACAACAGATGATACAACCAACTTTCAGAGCATCACACACAAAACAATGAAGGATAACGACTTGTAAGAGATAGAAAACAAGCGATGATCTTTACACTTGCAGAGAGAAGGAACTCAGGGAGAGCCTAGCAGACTTACACAGTTGAGGAGTTGGACTAGGGGGACCAAGGTTTCTAGTATTTGCAAGACAGATTGCTAGAGAGAGCTACAAAGAAAGAAAACTCAAGAGACCTATGGAGAATCTCTTGTAAAATATTGACTGGCAAATGCATTTGAGAAATTACACAAGACAGGAAAATAATCACCTGATTCCCTGTGACTAAAACAACACCTGGCATTTAAATAAAATAACACCCGGTATGTAAATAAATAACATTTAAAATTGTTTAATCTTGAGTGAATTTAAAAAAATTGTTAATTTAAAATTTCTAAGACCTGTGAGTCGGCACCATTCGTGGGCTGACTGGAGGAGAGCCAGATGCCAGCCCCTTCTGGCATGTGGGCAGGGAGACAAGAGCCAAAGTTTCCCTCCTGCTTCCCAACCCCGCCGTGGCCGATGGGCTGGTTCAGAGGGATGCAGGCTGTGATGATAGCTAATGAGGTGAAATACAGCTTAATGTTTGTGGTGTTTAGTGCCTCCTTGATTGTGCAGGCCTGAAGCCAGTAGTTTGATCATCTATTTGGAGGGTGGCACTGTGTAGTGAAGAATCTAGGGGGGAATCTCCTTCTGAAGGTGGTAGCCATTGTTAATCCCCTATTATCTTGTTTTGAAGTCCTGTATAATTCCCATTGTTTTGCTAGGTTGGGTTTTATTTTGTTTTATCTTGTTGATTTTATTGTACCTGATGGCATGGGCAGCCATTTGAAAGATAAGATATATTATAGTAGCCATTTTGGCTTTACTATTATCATGTTTTGAAGTCCTGTATTGCATTCATTGTTTTGTTTTTATTGGTTCTATTCTGGTTCTGTTTTGTTTGATTTTATTATATCTGAAGGTATGGGCAGCTACTTTGAAGACAACAAGAGGCATTATGATAACCATTGCTGATTTCCTATTATTTTGTTTTGAAATCCTATGTTACACTGTCTTGTTTTGATTGGCTTTATTTTACTTGTTTATATTCTCTTTAAAATAAAATTTTAAAAACTTGTTCAATGTTGAATGAATTCAAACATTCTAAATATCTTTTCTAGAAATAAGTTGCATAATAAATTAAAATGCCATATAATCACCTTCTAAAGTGAAAACAAAAAATAAATTTAAAAAAATTAAGATAGGCAAAACATGCAGTAATTAAACCAACATAAATGTCATTATGTTTTTAGGAATCTTCCTAGTAAGAGGCTTTAACTCCTATAAAATTTATTTATGAATATTTACAGTAAAGGTTGACTATAAATCTTTTGCTTTTCTAAATGAATATTGTCCAAAATACCCAATTTTAAAAATTATAATTATTCAACTGTGTTCATATGTTGTGGTTAAGATCTTAAATGTTTCCCCAAACTAAAGCATTAAGCACTAACAAAATTTATTTGTTCCCAGCTAATGGTGTACTGGGAAGTGATGAAAACTTTAGGAGGTAGGCCTATTTAACCACTGGTGATACAAATGGATCAAATCAAATTTAATGGTCTTTTTACTAATCAAATTAATTTTAAAGATGCCCAAAGAAACAGTCACAAATGTACCTAGTGGGTCAAGCAGACAGAAATTATGGCCCTGCTGTGAATGTGTTTTGAGACTGGCCTGCCACCCTAACCTCCTTCCTTCTTCCCTTCCTCTTCTCCTCCCCCTACCCCTGCCAAGTACTGTCTGCTATGATATTTTGCCTCACATGGAACTAACTGCAATTGAACTAGTTGACCATACATGAAACCTCTGAAACTTAGCCAAATAAATCTTTCTTCATTTAAATTGATTTTTTCAGGTATTCTGCCACAGTAATGGAAAGCAGATTGACACACTTGCTTTACAAAATTCTTTAATTAGTAATGATTTGCCTAGGTCCTATTTGTTTTTCAAATTGGTTAATATTTTCAGGATACCTTTAGAATGAGAATTGCAAACTAATTTTTTCAAAACAATGTTAAAAATACAAGGACCCGACCGGGGCTATAGATCAGTGACACAGTACCTGCCTGGCAACCACAAGTTTGTGAGTTCCATCCTTGGTACCACAAAAAACAAACAAGCAATGACCTTATTGATCTTTCAAAAGCATAATGCAAAATTGAGAAATATTAATTTAAAATATTAAGAGTTATAAACAGATAGAATTATCTCCTATAGAAAATTATATAAAATATCAAATGGAAATGGAACCACTATCATATAAATGATAAGTTATATGTAGGGATTAACATTATTTTCAGGATGTGTCATAAAAATTACTATACGTAAAATAATAAGTATTAAGTTCAAAATCTCTAACATGAAATTGAAAATTACCATTTGTGAGCATATTATAACATGTCACTGGTATACTAGCAAAAACACCTGGAAACATCAAGATATATATATATAAGGTTTTACAACCAGATAATATTTATAAAACTGGTTTAGATAAATTGAATATATGAAATGTATTGTGTAGAAGCAAGAAAAGCCAACCTGTATGTTTTTGGATGCACAAATTTCTCATCACAATGTCTGATTAATACTTTCTATATTACAATGTGCTACAAGGGAAAACTATGTTTGCTTTATTTGGTTAAAACTTTAGGTCTGAATGAGATGAGTTTTCTTAGCCCGAACAAGAATATGGGCCGGCGAGAAAACACATGGAGGAACAATCCATACTTATTCCTCTCTCTCTTCTTTTCTTTTTTTAATCACACTCTTCCTCTCTTAATGTGTGAATCTATGTATAAATTCTAAATGCCAGTTAGTGATAGTCACTGTCAACTTGATGGATTAAGAAATGCCTTGCAGATTCATAAAGAACACTTTTGAGAGCAGCTGGGTGTGTCATGGAGGCATTGAATGTGGGTACTTTGTACGGTCCCTGGACCTTCCTCTCTGGCCCTGTTCTGGTTGCCACCAAGTGAGAAGCTTTCCACAACCTTCTGTCATGATAGTCTTGCCTTGGAGATAGCTCACCATGAACTGAATATCCTCAAACTGTGAACCAATTAAGCCTCTTATTTGAGTTGTAAGTGCTGGCTATCAGATCTCTGTGACAGGAAGGCTGACTAAGAAAGTATATAAGCAAATCTTTGTATTCTTTGCAAAAATACATTAAAACTATTATACATAAAGGAAAAATACAAAGTAAGACAAAGTAAGAATTTATGCTCTAGGGAGAAAGAGGAAGATGGCGGACTGGTAGGTAGCAGGAGAGAGACCCTCTCTGAGAGAGACAGCTCAAATGCCAGAATAAAACACCCTGGAGAGTCCCAAACACAGAGAGAGAGACTCTCACAACCTAGAAAGGAACTAAAGTGAGAAAACTCCTTGAATATGAGGTCCTGGGGCTACTATTAGTGAAGATAAGATCAGCGAGCACGGCACCCGCCTAGAGACGCCTGAATTCCGCCCGACCTGAACAAGCGATCCGCGCCAAAGCGACTGGCTTGAGCCGCCAGACTGCGGAGCTGAACAGCCCGGCATGCAGCTCGCCGGGACCGGCTCTGCACACGACCCACCCAGAGGCACCGTGAATTCCCACCGCAAGCGCGCTGAAATCGGAGCTCGGACAGTCCAGCAGTTCTCTGGCGTGGTGAGTGATGAGAATAAGACCCTCCCACGGGAAAGGGGAAACCGACTGGACGACATGTTGGATTTGGGCAGGACAGCCCTAACTCCATAAGGAAGTGGCTTCAGCTGGTTATTCCCCTCGCGGAGCAGATTGGTGGAATCCGTTTGAACTACGCCACGCCCCTGGCGGGGACCCAGTTACTTCCCTGAGATCAGTGCACACTGATGCAGTGAAGGCCTGCAAAGGTTGACTGGCCCAGAAGGGAGGAGCTAGCGCACACTGCCCATGGGTGAACTCTAATCTCTGATAACCTATTGAAGAGGGCTAAAGCTCCTAGCCTGCGCCCTCTAGAGGAGCCTTAACCAACAAGAAAAGGGTCTGGGCATTACACTGTACACTTGTATGGAAGGAACCAAAAACATGACGAAAGGGAGAAATAAGAAAACACTACCAGCCCCCAACCCTGAGAACATCGATCCAGGAGAGGCAAATACAAAAGAGACTGAGGGCAGCAAAAATGCAACATCAAACAGAGTTAGCATAAAGAGATATCTTCAGGACCTCGTAAGCGGGACCAAAACTGAAATATTAATTCAAATTAAACAAGAGATAAGTAGATTAATAAAAAAAGGTCTGGGCACCTCTCAAGAAGACACAGACAGAAGAATGGAGGAACACAAATGGAGAGAAAAATTTAATCAGGAATTCAGAAAAAACTTAGAATTTATGAAGCAGATTCAAAGAGATTATCAGGAAACCAAAGTTTCAATAGGAAACTGGCAAAACTGCTTGAAAGAAACCAAAGATAGACTATCCAAAATTGAACACAGGCTTGCAACGTGGGGTCATGAAAGGGAAGATCTCTTAAAAATAACAAGGGAGCAAGCAGTAAAGATACAAAGACTGGAAGATGACAAGAGGATCTATAACTTAAGAATAAAGTATGTGAATGAAGAAGCGGGAATCAAATCAGAGTAATTAAAAAGACTTTTTACAGCCATTATTAAAGAGAATTTTCCAAGCATAGAAAAAAGAAATGATATGCAGAAATATGAAGCATACAGAACTCCAACCACCTACAACCCAAACAGAGCTACACCCAGACACACAATAATCAAGATCCCAGAAATTAAAAGCCATCAGAGAAAAGAAACAGATCACCTATAAAGGAAAACCCATCAAAATCACGGCAGATTTCTCGATACAGACCATCAGGTCAAGAAGAGCTTGGAGTAATGTAATTCAAGAGCTGAAGGAGAACAATCTCCAGCCCAGATTGGTGTATCCTGCAAAACTCTCTATAGAAATTAATGGAGAAAAAAGATGCTTCCATGACAAAGAGGAGCTAGGAGAATTTATGACCACCAGTCCAACCCAACAAAAAATTCTGAAGGACATACTAGGGAGAGAGAACAAGAACACGAGCATTTCAGGAACAGTGGCAGAGAGGCCTCAGTGAACGAGGCAGACAGTGAAGTGGAAAAGAAAAATAGACTATCATTGGCAGAAAAACAGAATAGCAGAAATGAGGCAGAGAAGATAGGCTATAATCTCTAGTATAGTGGGCCTTGAAATACTAACAGAGAGAAACACAAGCAGAGTAGATCAGGAGATAAGGTCCATTGAGCTGCTTTTTATAGGGAGGCAGTGAGACCCAAACAAGCAGTGCACCCCATGGGAGTGAAAGGGGAGGAATTGTCTAAAAAAGGGAGGCAGAGGATACTGTTAATGGGGTAACAAGATTTAAAACTTACATTATTCTCACCATTCTGCTTGGATGGATTGTATGCTGTTCCAGTTTGTCTACTTACGCTAGACTTGAGGACATGGTCAGCTATCCCAAAAATAAGAGGACATATTAGGGTAATCACCCCTAATTTTCCTATCAATTTAACCTGAAGCCCTTTATAACTTATACTGTCTTATTATGGCTGATCTTATTTGAATCTGGTTTGTTAGATTGCTGCTTTGTATTGACTGATCTTATTTAAAACTGTTGTGATGGATAGCACCAAGTCTAAGAGCATAGGCAACTACAATGATGACGACAAGATTCACTAAGATACCCACTCTGGTCTGACTATCACTTGCTTTTGAAGTCTTATAATGTCTCTAATGTTTTGTTTTTATTAATGTTGTTATATACTGCTGAGACACCATGGTAACCATTGTAGATCACCTTGTATTGCAGTTTTGTGTGACTTTTCTGCCTCATACTTTTCTAGGAATTGTTTTATC
>PVJX010010578.1:0-56460 GCA_004027295.1 Dolichotis patagonum
AAGCATGAGGCCCCATCTCATAGCTTCAAAGTCTTTCAAAGTTTTAAATCATCAGTTGGAATGGTGTTATCCTGTTTTGTTTGACTATATCATACGTGATGATATGAACAGCTGTTTTGAAGAAAGCATTATGACAGCTATTGCTGATTTAATATTATCCTTCTTAGAAGTCCTACCATGCTTTTTTTGTTCTATTACCGTTGGTTCTATCTACCACGTTGTGTCTTATTGGAATTTGAATATGTGTGATAGATCAAACAAATTTTTTTCTTTTTTGTAAAAAATGAGATATTATAATACCCATTGATCATTTTCTGTTATTTGGTTCAGAAAGCCCTGGAATTCTTTCACTATATGCATGGCTTTATACTATTGTGTTATGTTTGATATTATTGTAATTGAAACTATGCTCAACTATAGCAGAGTAAGAGATATGGTGTAAGATACTGTTGATGTCCAGTTGACTTAATGTAAAGTACTGTGTTGCCTATGTTGTCCTCTTCTGATCTGCTCTGTACTGCCCCCTTTTGTTTTATTCTCTTTTAAATAATAAAAGAACAAAATAATAAAAATGCACCATTAAAAAATCATGATCTTAAGATTTTCATTATTTTAAGAGATAAGGCCATTAAAAACAATGGGCAAATTGCAAGCCATTATAAGCAAAATCTGAAGCATAAAATTTGTTTCCTAAACAAGTCCCATCCCAGAGTTTATGAAACAAAAGGCAAACTCTTACCTCCATCCAATGATCTCAGTGGAACCTCCAAATGATATAGGGGAATGAATCTCCCAACCTACTATGTCTGGACTGAATTCATGTTCTCTAAAATCAAAGAATGAATTTTAGGAACAATGGAGGTTCAGAGCAGAAATATTTATTGAGATAAAGAAAGCTTCTGTCAGAGAGACAGAAATGGTCCCAAGTGGGTTGCCAAGGACTCTGTCTTTTCCAGGGACTTTTATAGAGCAAAATCATGAGATTAGATGGCTAAAAGATAGGGGAAAATGGGAATTTGCAAAGTAGGCATAAAGTGGGACAGAACTGTGGTCAACCAATAAGATTAATTACTCAGGTAAAATTGATTAAATTAGGAGCAAATGGGGAGGCAAGTCATGTAGAAAGTGAGCAATCTTTATGGATCAGTGACTCCATCTATAGGGGATTGGGATGGTGACTCCTGGCTTCTCAAGGTGATCCAGACCTAATCCCTAAGGATTATACTTAAGGGTATGGTTATATTTGTTTTGCCTTCTGTCCAAAGATCTGGTCCACAGCAAGAGATGTGTGTGTCTACTCCAAGGTCATCAGACACCTGGTCCTCTGTGCCAGCTGCTTTGAGGGCCTAGCCTTGTCTGACTGCCTATAATATTTATAACTAGCTCAGCTGCCTGTAACACTAGGATTACAAATGTGTGACACATCACCTGGCATGAACTTTGGCTTCTTTTAGTGGAAACTCGTATTACTAGACAATTGTACAGTAAAGTATATGATGGAGTCACATGACTCTTGAGCCATTTCACTGGAAAAGCTAAAAGTTTATGTTCTCATAAAGGAACAATTGCACAGTTAATCAGGGTGTGGAGAGTGGCTAATGCTGGATTGGTCATGTGCAGAGCCTGAGCAGGGCTAATCTCAAGAACACTGGGCACCTGAGATAAGCCACATGCCATGTGGATAAACTCTTAGGTAGAGAAGTTTCACATGATGCTGAGTCTCACAAGTGTATAAATAAATACGTTTCAGCCATTGGAGCTGAGGAGTTTTTGCTCTTTCTCCTTTTCCTTCTCCTCCTGCTTCTTTGTACTCCCCATCAGGAGAGAGGGCTCCACATGGCCTCAGTTTTTTACATCCCAACTCTTGTCCTTTATCTTTTCACCATCCTCACCCTGGAAACATCAGAGCTGCGTGGAACGTGGCAATCAGGGTACCAACTACATTTCTCAATTTCACAGAACCTGGGTAACTCATACTGATCTTTTTCCTGACAACATTAATACAATAACTATTTTTCCCACAACTTGGATTTTAAAAAATACTACATTGTTGTCAGACAGGTCTGGCTGTGTGCCATTTGAAACCCAATGCCCACAAATCAAAAAAATCAGTTTTACTTAAGGGCCATTACTCTGAAAAAATGGAGGGGCTATTTTCTTCCAAGTTCCATCTTTGGGAACTCAGTAATGAAAGGGCTTTTACAGGAAGCGGAAGGAGTAGGGAGCAATGGACCAGAAGGCTGTGCTGAGTGGGCTCTTCCTCATCCAAGGAGAGTGGTTTCTTTTTAATTTTTCATGCTTTTTGACAGGAATATCAAAAGTAAACTAGACTTCCTGGGGCTAGTTACAAGCAAACTACTTTTCTGCAAGTTAACAGTCATTTATACATTTTGTATTAGTTCACTCATTAAAGCAAAGAATAACTAAAGAAGGAGAGGAATTACACATGCTGTTATCTGACGACCAGCAGATGTTCTGGGTTCCATGCATCTAAAGAAAGATTATTTAGCAGTTAACATAATGACTAATCTTAATGATTTAGAATTTAGAATGCTGGCCTGGATAATCTCAGAGAATTGCCACAAGTTTGAATCCAGCCTGGGCTAACTACATAGTGAGACCCTCTCTCAAAAATAAAAAATGAAAAATAAATAAATTATTTTTTAAAAAATTTAGAATGTTGGACAAAGGGAAGAGAAGCAAAAGTAACTGCCCAGTATAACTCTCAAAGAAATGACCACTGTTAAAATATCGATATAAATTATCATTTCATTCATCTGAAATTTTTATTGCAATTCCTCTTGGTTTCACAAGGTAGTTGTTTTTAGCTACTAATAGAAGTATCTCTTCCATTTTGAGATAATGGAAAAATCCTAGCAGCTTTGTTACCATAAAGTGGCTTATTTCTAATAAGCCTCTGGCCAATCTATAATGATTTAATAGATAGTTTTAAAAACTTTTTTTAGAATTTAACAAGCATTATAAAATCCTCAAAATTAGAAAAATACTTCAAACACAGAAGCACAAGCTAGGTGTGGTGACATGTGCCTGTAATCCCAGCACTTGGGAGGCTGGAACAGAAGGATAGCCATGAGTTCAAGGCCAGCCTGAGCTACAAAGTGAGTTCAAAACTAGCCTAAACTACTTTGCAAGACCCTGTCTCAAAGAAACAAAGCAAAGACTTAGGTTTTGCTCCATCTCTGAGCAGTTGGAGAAGAGAAAATAAATCCTCCTCTATGGTTGATAAAAATAATACACCAAAAAAGCAACAGCACTCAAATATGAACACACTACAGTACTAAAAGGGATAAAGGGGCTCGCATTTGCTGTTTCTTTCCAGAATCTAGAATTTGCCTTTAGGAGATTTAAGACTTGGGGTCCAACTTAGGTTGTTATCAGAACGTTGGCTGGAATATAGTCTTATCAGCCTAAACATAATTTTTTTGAGTTTTAAACTCTACTGGGTAGAAAAAACAATTATCGACTCAAGACCAGTTTAATTCATATAATTTTTATACTTTCATCCATAGATACTCTGGCTAAAAATCAACAAGTACATGTAATCAAATATCCTTCTATGTGGCCTTCTTTCTGCAATATTTGGCTGCTCTGAGGTACAGCATGAGCAACATGGGTCGGAGGGAAGCTGCCTGTGGACTCACTTATCAGAGTGATCACTTCCATGTCCCCCTCCTTAGCTTTCTTTTGCTGCCAAAGACTCTGGGGCTTTGACCCATCTCTAAGCAGTTGGAGAAGAGAAAATGTATCCTCTTCTATGGTTGATAGAAATAAAAAGCCCTCTGTGCCTTGCTACGTGGCATGCCCTTTTGCCCTGCTTCTCTGATATCTTCACGGCTTTGACAGAGGGATAGATCTCAACTCCTTACATTGGTCCCTAGGCCCTGTATAACACCATTCGCCCCTACAGTCTCACATAGATTATGGCCTCACAGTATCACCAGGCTAGCATAGGTCCTTGCTTTAGTGATAATGGAAATTAAAACTAAAAACTACGAATTTACAGGCAAAACTTTAATTGGAAAGTAAAAGAAAATAATGGAAATCACAGCACAGACAAAAATTAAGCCAGTCCCCTAAAAGAGAAAAGTAGGAGAATATGGGGGGAGGTTCAGTTTGAGAAATTAAAGGAATTATAAATCTGAAGAGATGAATCAGAATGGCTCAGTCACAAAAGAACAAAGACCAGCTTTTTAGGTGCTATTGCTGCTGTGGGTGACAATGTTCTGGACAGGTTTCTAAGTTCTTGTGTGCAGTACAAACTGGACATGGCATGTGACAGTAAGGAAAGAGCAGCAAAGTTTAGGCGATGGCCACTCAAAGTGAGTGGGCTCATGCCAGCAGGAAGGAAAAAGACACAAGTGTTGAATATTTCAGGTTTAAGAATTTAAAATGTTGTACTGGGTGTAAAGTGCCTCACACTGGGACTTCCAGAGTGTTACTGACAGTGTGATTGACAGGTTGCCGAGTCATGTCAGCTATGTCTACTGTATATGTTCATTCCTGTAACTCACCTTTATAACTGACTATAGGAGACAATCCATATGTATGAAGCTTGAATAAGTTCTGAGTGAGCAAAGTTTAGCACAGATCAGTTTGGAGTGCCTGGCAAGCATGCACCCTGATTTGGGATTTTGGAAGGTGCAAGGCAGAGCCATGCATGAGTCTCTGTCCTTATCTCTGCCTTAGAACAGTCAGCTTTAGGACAAAGGTTAGGGAGTTGGCCCTGGGGCATTGTTCAGGTTCAAGTGAGTGGAGGAGACTGGACCCACAGTCCCAGATGTACTTTGTATATTACTATCTATATTAACCCCAGCAGAGCTGGAATCTGGTAGATTATTATCTCAGTTCTGGTTTCATAGCTCTAGAGAAATCTGCTTGACTTGGGCAAATTGGTCCCCGTGAGATCACTGTTTCTGCTTGAAAGGGTGATCTCTCTAGGAGGTCATCCATGAGGCCCTTTCTGGAAACCAGCATATTACAGGTTTAAGGTAATGACTGCAATGGCTGAAAACTTTTAGGCATCTCTCCAGAGAGTTGGTCTGAGGTGTTAGAAAGGTTGGTGATCAACTTTACCAAGTGATGTTCTTGTAAACCTTGTAAATCTTTTTTTATTGGGGGGAGGTATGTCGAAACAGGGTCCCACTATATAGTTCAGGCTGGCTTTGAACTCCTACTGTAACCTACACTGGCCTTGAACCCCCAAGCAATCCCCTGCCTCAGCCTCCCAAGTATTGAGATCACAGGCATGTGCCATCATGCCTGGCTCATAAATCTTTTTCTTAAAAAACAGGATCTTGGGCCGGGGATTTAGCTCAGTGGCTTAAGCACCTGCCTAGCAAGTGTGAGGTCGTGAGTTCGATCCCCGGTACCAAAAAAAAAAAAAGGGGGGGGCCGGGGATTTAGCTCAGTGGCTTAAGCGCCTGCCTGGCAAGCGCGAGGTCGTGAGTTTGATCCCCGGTACCAAAAAAAAAGATTAAAAAAAAAAAAAAAACAGGATCTTGCTAAATTGCCCAGGCTAAGATCAAGCTTATAGTTCTCCTGTCCTAGCCTACCAGAGTGCTGGCCTCGATATACTGGAAATGCTAGATGTCAAATATGCTGAGTTCATGTTCCCCAAAGTCTAAGAATAAATTTTAAGAAACAATGGAAGCTAAGAGTAGGAAAATTCACCTGTAATCTCAGCACATGGGAGACAAAGGCAAGAAGATAACTGTGAGTTTGAGTTATGTATAAGCAGGAAAGACCCTGACTCAAAAACAAACAAAAAAATAGGAAAATTTATTGGAGAAAAGGAATAGGAAATAGGAACAGGGAATAGGAAAATGGGTTGTCAATGAGTCCACTTCTCAAAAGAAGTTTTTTGTTTTATTTCAAAAGTTTTATGGAGCAAAATTATGAGGTGAGTACAGCATAGGTCAAAATTATGATCAACCAATAAGATTACAAGGATAGTCACTTTGGTAGCAATGAGCTTATGGGTGCAAAAGCATATGTGTGACATCATTAACTGTGGTCAATAATCTATAGTTTTAGGCTTGTCTTTAGCCTTAGTTTTTGTAGTTTTAGTTTTAGTCTTAGTGGGTGGGAGAGGATGGCCCACCCCAATGAGATAATGGGAAATCTCAGGAGAGTAATACCAATAATCTCAAACTTCTGTTTATCCCTTAGGGAAGTATGTAAATCTGGTTATTTATACTTCTTCAGATGTACCTCCAGCAACAGTCTCACAAATTCCCATTTTCTGCACAGACTTCCTTCAGGGCCCAGCCCTGTTTGACTGCCTACAATATTTCTACCTAATTTAGCTGTCTATAGTAGTATTATACACATGCCCCACCATGCCTAGCTATCCTTCTAAATCTTGAAAATCACTTTAGTTTTTCTTACCCCTATGAAGGGGGATAAAACAGGCTAGGCATATTTAAAGCTAATAAATTTGTTTTTGCCAACTTTTCCTAAACCATTAACACAGGCATATCTAAAACTTTAAGGTAAGAAAAGTAAAAAGTAAACTCTGTTTTGCTTTTAGTTACCTATCGGACATCTGTAGGCCTAAGTGAAGAAACATGGTTTATAGCAAAAGTCACTTTAAGGCCCTGAAGGCCTCAGAAAAAAACACAAATCATGCTTTTATTGAGTAACAGGTTAAGGGCTCAGAAATTTACCTTTCATCTCTTTAGTGGTCTCTGACCACATCAACAGAATGGTTCTTTCCCTTCATGTATTCATTTTCTAGGGCTGCTGTTACATAGTATCACAAACCACTTATACAACAGAAACTTACTGTCTTGCAGTTCTGGAGATTAGAATATCAAGATCAAGGCATTGACAAGATTGGTTCTCACCCAAGAACAGCAAGCAGAATTTGCTTTGTGCCTCTCCTAGTTTCTAGTGGTCTACAACAAACCTCTGGTTTTCTTTGGCCTGTCAGTGCCTCACCCTGATCTGTGCCCTCACATTTGCTTGCCATTGTCCTTCTGTCCCCACATTGTCTTCCTTCTACCTGTATTTGTCTCTGAGTCCAGATTTCTCCTTTTCAAGGATAGCAGTCATTTTGGGTTCGATCCACCCTAATTTAACCCCATTTTAACTTGGTTGCCTCCATACAGCCCCTTATCTCTCCTTTCCCTCTGTTTCTTACTATAAAAGACCCTTGTCCATCTATAAACAGGGAGATGGTGATTCAAGGCAAATAGGCCCCTCTAGCTCCTTGGAGCTAACTTTTAATAAATCCTTTTGCCTTTTACCAGCATATATGACCTGTTTGATTTGGTCAGCCATGAGCAGAAGAACCTGAGTATGTGAGTCTTTGAGATCATTTCTGTCTTACCTATTTTAGGCCCAGAACTTTACAGAATGCCTGCCACTTACAGGTGCTCAGTAAGTATTTGTTCAGTAGTCAAGTAGGTGGCAATGTTAACTTTCTATCGCTGTGACAAAATACTTGAGATAAACTTAGAAAGAGGAGAGATTTGGCTCTCAGTTTCTGGGTTCAGTCCATAGTTTGGGGGCCTATGGTAAAGCAGAACATCACGGTGTAGTGGAGCAAATCTCCTCACACCGTAGTGGCTTGGAAGCAAAGACAGGAAGAAAGGCTTCACTATCCCCCTCAGGGGCATGCCCTCCAGTGACCATACTTCCTGTCACCAGGCCCCATTTCTTAAAGGTTTCACCACCTCTTCAATAAACCATAGGCTTGAGATCAAATCTTGAATACATGGTCTTTGGGGGACATTCTAGACCCAAACCATAAAAGTGACCATGTCACTTTCTCTTCCTCACATCAAATGAAATATGAATTATGTGCAGATTTCAGAAAAAGCACTGAATTCAGTTTTTTTACTCAGTTATATTAAAAATTCCATTTAAATTCTAATTTTATTTAGAATTATTTAAAATAGTAATTATTTAAAATAATTCTAAAACTCAAGTGATAGTACACTTGAAAAACAAGCACTGATGTGTGTCACAAGAAACTTGAAACAAAATTTGAAGTTTCTCTAAAGAGCTAGGGTATAAATATCCAGGATTCACCCTCTAAACAACCTCCCACCTGGTACAGATCCTGTCATCCCAGCACTTGTTGGTTAAGTCAGAAGAACTTCCATGGGTGTGAGGCCAGCCTGAACTACACAGAGAGTTCAAGGCCTGCCTGAGCTACATAGTGAATCCCTGTCTCCAAAAAGCAAGCAAACAAACAGACCAACAACCTCCCAAGGGAAAGCAGTGGTTAAACTTGTTTACTAAGTTCTGGACAAAGCTTCCAGAACTTTTCCTTTAAGAATTACTTAGCTTTCACTACCAAAAGAGTGCAGAGACAGCCTATAGAATGGGAAAAAAATATACTCAGACAAGAGAGCTAATATTTAAAATATGTAAAGAACTAGAGCCAGACTTTAGCCTCTCTCCGTCAGTCAGAGCCATTCACCAACTAGGGGTAGAGAGAACAACAAAGGATACATGAGCAAGCAAAGCCAGTCTGGGAACAAAGCCATGCACGGACCCTCATGGACTGGAACAGCCAGACCCCAGCCCCTACTGTGCAGGCTGGCAAACAAACAAGAAGTACCATCCCACAACCTGCCCCTGCCCCCTCCCCACCCCCCTAACCAAACAACCCCCCCCCACCCTACCCTAAGCAACCGGTTTATCCAGAGAAACACAGGCTGTGATGATAGCTATGGAGGTGAAATCCAATTGGATGCCTGTGGTGCTTTGGTGTTTCACTAACATTGCAGGTCTAGGGCCACTGGTCTGATCATGGTTTCAGGGGATAGTGGCACACAATGTGACATCTAGTGAGGATCTCCTTCTGGGGGTTGCAGCCACTGTTGATTCCCTATGGTCTTGTTTTGGAATTCTTATATCATTTCCACTGTTTTTTGGGATTGGGTTTTATTCTCTTTTGTTTTGTTTGATTATGTTAAATCCGATGGCATGAGCAGCTATTTCAAAGATAGCAAGATATATTATGGTAGCAATTTTGGATTTACTATTGGCTTGCTTTGAAGTCCTTTACTGTGTTCATTGTCTTGTTTTTATTGTTTCTATTCTGTTCTGTTCTCTTCTGTTTGATTTTTACTATGTCCAAAGCTATCTGCAGCTATTTTGAAGACATAAAGGCATTTGATAACCATTGTTGATTTTGTAATGTTTTTAGGTCTCTAACATTTACACTGGTTTGTTTTAATTGGTTTGATTCTATTTTATCATCTTTAAAATAAATTTTAAAAATAAAGAACTAAAAAGTTAGACTTTCCTCCAAAATAAATGGTCAAACTCATATTGGGGAAGCTAGTCATGATGAGCTCCTCCAACATTCAGGAGAACCCACAATGCCTCAGTCATCTTCTCCATGTCTCTATGCTGGAAAATTTCCTCAGGTGGACCATACTACATTCAGCCCCGTGCTTATTTAATTCAGCTGGTGTTAAGTTGACCACCATTTTGTAATTCATAACACCCAGGGAAGTGGAGTCTGTCCCAGAGAGTCCCAGGTGCTGTTGTCTCTAGAAAAGACACAAATGCAAGGAGAGAGACTCAAACTCATGGCACTTACATGGAAATCTGCTCTGGGGGTCAAAGTCAGTGACACAAAAGTTCAGCTACACAGCAGAAATAAATTCAGGCCCAGTCTCCTCACATTCTACAGACAACATTCTGCCAGGCCTAGATTGGCTCAGGCCCAATCTGCACTATTTGTGGTTTATGAAGTGGATCAGTACACGTCAGCTGTCACCTATAGCCATAAAGAGACCATGGCAAAGCTACAGAAAAGAATCCCAAGTTTTTATAGCTACTGCAGAGATCTTCAAATGAAGAACTGCTTCTTAATATCAGGAATACAGAAAGCATGACATAAACATTTGGAATCAACAAAGGACATTTTTGTGAACAGAGCTACAAAGATAAAAAAGAAAAGAATGTCCATCCTCCTATGGTACCACAGGCAATCAATTTAATGTAGTGAACCTCAGTTTTATCCCTATAAAAGGGGAATAATGGTGCAGCATTATTCACAATAGCCAGGATACAGAACCAACCCAAGTATCTATCAACAGATGAAAATACACAATGGGCCCATGTGAAGACACCATTCAGGTTTTTCAAAGACGTTATGCTACCTGAAATAAGTTAGGCATAGAAATAGCGTATGATCTCATCACTTATATGTAGAACCTGAAAAATACAAATTCACAGAAGCAGAGAATAGAGTGATGGTTCTATTCACTATTCACAGGGTCTAGCAATAAGGGAATTGAGGAGATACTGGCCAAAGAATATAAAGAAAATTGACATTTTATTGAATATTTTGTGATAATTTATAAAATCGGTTCTCATCCCAAAAAAAGTTGAAGCAAATTACTTAAGAAATAGCTCCAGTGGTCTGCTGGTAAATACTCAGTGACTCTCAAAGAAAAAAAGGGATGCATTTATACACAAAGACCTATGAATATTGCTGATTGTTTCACATAAACTACAAATAATAATGAAATACGCAGCAAGCACTCTTTATTGTGCATTCCATATATCTAATTGGTCCCCACAGAATGTTTTTGAGATTTTTGTAGAACTTTTATGTTCTTAGTCAATGTAAGTCAATGGTTGTGATTCAATTATGATTTGACAAATGGAGTCACATGCCCATCTATTTCCAGTAAATCAATGAATTTATTGTTGTGCAATATGTGATCTATCATTAAAGTATTTGTCATTCTATAACAACACATAAGTATTAAATTAAGTTGACCACTGCAGCCTGGCAGGACTTAGGGATCCTGGGTGGCATGTTGCTTTCTCAGTTCTGGAATGATCTTTACAAGACCCTATCCCCCTTCTGGAGCCCAGTCAGGAAGCAGCTTCCCTGATACCTAGAGCTGGTGACCCTGAGTCCTATGTGCCAAGAAGGCCCCGGGCTGGCCACAGCTCTCCTTGCACTGAGCCCAGAGCCGTTGATCCAAGGTCAGAAGAATAAGGCTGAGACTCATGGCTCACCATGCATCTGTGGGTTTTCAGAAGAGTTAGATGAAGCCTTTTAGCTAAAAGCTCAGGAAACCTAATTTTACAAAGCTAATGGGATTTGTTAGCAAAGAAACCAGTGCACTGTTTATCTACCTCCTAAGGCAAGTTTTCAAGTGCAAATGTATGACATACAAGATGTGAAATTTGTCATCCTGAAACGTGATCCTTATCATGGACAGAATCAAGTTCGCAGGCTCTCCTTTAGCTTTCAAAAACTTGTTCCACTTCTTCCAGTTTTTTAAAACATTTACATAGAGCTGTCTACAGGCATAGGTGACTTTGTTCCTCCTGACCATGGAGACTTAGCTAATGGGCCAGATAAAAGGCCTCTCCTCCTGGACACTGCCCTTACTCTAGGCTCATCAAGCCAGTTCCCATAAGGAGAGAGGTTGACAGCAGTTCACAGTGGGATGCAGTAGGCTGTGTCCTGGCATAATCAGAAAGTAAATGGCCTTGTCTTCTTGCTCCCAGGCTCTTACGTTCAGAAAAGGGCCAGCGCCAGCCATCAGAAGCGTTGCTGTGTCCTGCAGCCCCACTGCCAGTGAATACAGCAGCTGTGGAAAACCTGTGGTTTGCGCGCTGCAGCTGGCTGTATCATTCAAAGGTCTAAAAGGTTCGCCAGCACTGCCGTGGAGGGTTCTTTGTAGACATTTTGCTGAAGTTAATGAGCCACTGCAGGAGTGTGGTAAGAAGCCCATGGACTAGAAGGTACTGTGATCTGCCCTGAGTGGTGGTCTATCTCCTGGGCTGGTTTTCGAGGAGCTGCTATTGAAGATTTATCAGTTATGTAGTTATTGAAAAGTTCTGTATTCGTAAACACCCTGCTCAAGGGGAAAAATACCTCCATAAAGCAGCCAAAAAGTAGGCTGCCTGGGGATGGTAGCTTTACCTAGCCATAAATAGCAGATAGGACTATCTCTGTGTGTCTGAAAACCTTCAGATAAGAGGAGGGCAAAAGTCACTTAATCTATTAAGCAAATTATGCAGCAATTTTAATTCGATGATGATAATGACGATTCCTTGTCTTTTCTAAAAGCTTCGCATTAAACACGGGCGGCTGGGGGCACGCACCCCCCCACACACACACCCATTCCTCAAAACAGAGTGGACAGACGAGTGGAAGAGCAGAGAAGGCGGCAGCACGCCTTCATAAGTATCCAACCCCACCTCCCCGTGTAGCTTCTGGGAGCTGTTCACGCATTGTGGCTGTCATATCACCAAAGCGCGATTAGCTCCTACAGCCCCGCGGCAAGCGCCCCTCTCCTGCCCGCTCCTGACTCCTCGCTCTCTCTTCCCCTCATCTTGCTCACGTTTCTTTCCGGCCCCTCTCTTTTCCCTCTTTTGCTCTTTGGCGACCTCCCGCAACTGCAAATCCGATGCAAACCAGGCATTCTTCCTGAAAAGAAATCCGAGCGGCCAAACAGGCGAGAAGCAGCCGGGACCCCCGCGCGCGCCGCCGCCTCCAGCTGCTCCCGCGCAGGAAGCGAGGACGGCGTCCGCTCCCCGCCTGCTGTTGGCGCGCGCGGCGCAGCGCGGGTGCCAGGGTCGCATCGGGTGACCTCGCTGGCGTGCATCTAGTCCAGGCCAGCCTCCCGGGAAAGCAGGGCCCGCCCCGAGCCCCGCCCCTGAGCTCGGGCGTCCGCCCGGGCGGCTGCTGGCCTCGCCAGTCCGCGCTCGCCCCGCGCCACAGCTATGGGTCCCCGCGCCCCGCCGGCGCCCGCGCTGCTGCTCCTCGCTCTGGGCGTGCTGCTGTGGCGCTCAGCTAGCGCCTGGGAGCTCACGATCTTGCACACCAACGACGTGCACAGCCGGCTGGAGCAAACCAGCGAGGACTCTACCAAGTGCAGCAACGCCAGCCTCTGCGTGGGCGGCGTGGCGCGGCTCTTCACCAAGGTGCAGCAGATCCGCCAAGCGGAGCCCAACGTGCTGCTGCTCGACGCCGGCGACCAGTACCAAGGCACCATCTGGTTCACCGTGTACAAGGGCGCCGAGGTCGCGCACTTCATGAACGCCCTGCGCTATGATGCCATGGTAAGACGGGAGCTCCGGGGCTAGGTGTCCCAGACCGAGAGAGCAGCTGACTGGAGAAACAGCCAGGGACGAGGCAGGTCTTGGGGACCAAGACACAGAGAGAAGTGAGGGCAGAGGCAGACGCTGGCCAGGACGCCAGGTCAATGCCTGCGGGTATCATAGAAGTCCCCTGATGATGATCTTAAACTGAAGCTACCGGGGCCTAAGTGGAAGGGAGGTACTTAAAGGAACCGACCGCTCTGCCTATGGGGAGCTTCCCCTGTGATGCTGGGGGAACTTGGCATTGTCTAGGAGTAAAGGACTGATTCGGTCCCTCACGCCTCCCTCTTACTTCCTGCTATATTTTTCGAACACTATGTAGTCTCAGTTTTATAAGGGAAACACAAGGGTCAAAAATGCCGAGCCAGCAAGGGGGAATATAGCTCAGCAGCATAGGCACCTGCCTGGCAAACGCAAGGTCCCGAGTTCAATTCCCAGTACAAAAAAAACCGAACAAACAAAAAAAAGCAAAAAAAAAAAAAAAAAAAAAAAAAAAAACCTGCGGAGCCAATAACCCGGATCAACTAGTCCCCAAAGAGGAAACCAAATAAAAAATGTACGCCAGATCCTTTTAACACCGAAGCCTGATAAAGTCAAAACCTTGTAGATTTCTGGCACAACTATTTCTGTGTGACCTTGAGCAAGTTATTTACTCACTATCTCAGTATGGTCATTTATAATATGAGGCTAATAATATTATATACCTCAAAACGTTAGTCCACATATAGTATGTCCTCTGTAAATGTTACTTATGGTTATGTTAGTTATTATTACCAGACACTACAGGGTATGTTCAAAAGAAACCCCAGAGTACCAAAATGCTAAAACACCAGGATTTCAACAATTAGCTGGGCAGGGCATAGTATCGCACACCTGTAATACTAACACTCAGAAGCCTGAGGCAGGAGGATCGTTGTAGGTCACGACTAACCTGGGCTAAGAAGTGAGCTCAAGATCAGCCTGAACTGCGCAGGGAGACCCTGTCTCAAAAGCCAAAAAAAGAAAAAAAAAATTAGCTCGGCATAGTGGCACATGTCTGTAATTCCAGCACTCAGGAGGCTGAGGCAGGAGGATTGAGGTGAGTTCAAGGCCAGCCTGGGCTACACAATGAGTTCAAGTCCATCCTGAATTAACTGCCTCAAAAAAAAAAAAAAAAAAAGAAAAAGAAAATTAAACACACACAAGATTTCAATAAAATAAGTTTAACTACAAGGAGAGCCCAATTTAAAAGGTAAGGGGCACTTAAAACGTGTGTTTAGTCTAAGCTCCCAAATACTGCATTAAATGTGATGTCATGTTTGTGAGGCTTTATACTAAATAAGGGATATATATGTGTGTGTTGGTGTCTGCTTAAATCAGACAACTACCCAAGATTAGCCCTGTATCAGCCAGACTGTAGAAAAACTAGCAATGAGAGAATTTTAGAACTCTAGAAGAAAGACAGAGGGGAGTTGCAAAGTCCACACAGCTGGAAGTGAAAGGAAGGTGTGACCTAGGCTGGGAAGCCAAAGTCTGAAAACATACTTTGTAAAAGATGAGCTCAGAGGTCTGGAGAGCACAGCCCTGTACCCCCCACACCTTTTGGAAACTTGGAAAAAGGAGGACAGTAAAAGGCAATTTCAGGGTCCATAACAAGAAATCTTATTTTAGAGAAACGAAGGGAGAGGAGGCACCCTCCATTCTGACTCTTGGTTTAGAGATTAGCAGCGATGTTCAAAGCAACAGTAACAGCAATTCGACAGGTTGCTATGTGTCCTGAGTTTGTAAGGCTGGGCCATGCTTTCCACATCTGGACCCTGCAGAAGGAAAAATAGTAGGTCTCAAGAACTCTGCGGTCTCTTGGCTTTCCCATTTCCACAGCTAGACCTGCTTGAGGCTTTGCAAGCAATAATGACAGCATAAATATTTATATAATTGAATTGTTATTAGTTGAACTCTCAACTTCCTCCCATGAGGGTAGGATAAACTTTATATGAGTTTGTTTGGATTTCATGTATAAACCACAACTTTGTAACATTTTCTTTTAGTGGTATCCCTTTCTCCACAGTTGTATAAACTTTTCTTCTTTAGAAATTAAAAAAAAAAATAAGGAGGGGCTAGGGGTAGCTCAGCAAGTGGTACAGTGCTTGCCTAGCAAGCTTCAGGTCAGGAGTTTGATCCCTAGTAGATATTTTATTTCTTTCTAAGCAAAATTGAGCTCATGTTGTTAATCATAATATCAGCTGCTTTGACAAGATAGTTTAGTGAGGCTGAAACCATCTGCTACAAGTCTCAGCCCATCTCCTCTGTGACTGTTTTAAATAGTTCTTATAGGATGGAATTACTGTCTTTCAAATTTTGCTCAAAGCAATTGGACTGTGGCCTGAGGAAAAGTCGGCTATTTATATAACATTGCCAGGAGGTAAAGAGAGGGAGGAAAGGGTATGGCAAGTTTGCTGGCCATCCTCCTGATTCCAACTTTGGTGTTTGACAAAGAATTTGACATGTTTAAAATCCTAGTTCTTGGAGTGCCACGGTCTGAAATACAGCTCTGCAGTACTTCTGTCTTACTGAGATTTCTCACTGTCATTTTGCTTATATTATGCTAACTCTCCAAGAATTTATCAGAGCTCATTTTAAAGAACCATATATAAGGACTCAAAGGTATGGAGGATAGAAGGGAAGCCCTGAGCATCTAGCTTAATTCCAAGAGTTCCCTAGAGCAAGGCCTCTAACTTCATGTCCCTGGGAGAGCTGCTAGAGCAGATCTGATAGGAATGGGGGCCTCTGGGCAAGCTTGGGGCCATCTTGGACCCAGATACTAGTTAGAAAACTAGGGGTAGAGAGGGCGGAAGGAATGCTGTCCTCTGAGGCAGGAGAAAGAACCAGGATGCCCCCATTCTTGAGCAGTTGTCCAGGTTATTTCTGAGTCTTGTGGTCCTCATCTGTAAAACAGAAACTGACTGAGCTATTTCTGAGCGGCACGTGACATCATAAATGTAGACATCTGTAGTCCACCGCTGGCTATTTTAAGAGATCCCTGAAGGTTAGTTCCATATGCTCTGAAGAAAAAAAAAGCTACAGAGAAGAGAAGCTTTGGATTTGGCTGTCACTTTATCTGGATCTCACAGTCTGGTTCTGGCTACCACCTCCCTCCCCTCCACATCTTCTCTAAGCCCCATTGCCTAAACTAGCGCCGATTGCCACAAGTTCAAGGCCAGACTGGGCTACATAGTGACTCCGAGGTCAGCAAGGACTACATAGAGAGACCGTGTTTCAAAAAACAAAACAAAGTTTACTCCTGGGATGAATGTATGACATGCCCTCAAGGCACAAAACCAAAGGGACTCATCTCTAGAGTTGAGATTCTCTAGATTAAGGCAAGATATGAGGAAGATTGTTTTCAATGGGGCACTACTGATAGTAGTTTGAGTCTACATTGCTCCTAAATGCCTGAGCCAGCACCAAGCAGCCAGGGTAGGAACCAGCACCCTTCCCTTTAAGTCACTCAGAACAATAATGACCTTTTGATAGCCATCTCCCACTTCCTGTATAGAAAACTATTCCAATGTGTTTGACGTGTATGGTTGTAGTCCTAGGAGCTCATTCTGAGTCCTTTGTCCTGAAGTTTTTCCCGTGAGCCACCCATGTCGCTCTGTATCTGCTATATACCTACACAGCTCTGTGCAGTGATCTCCATTTTTTACCTATCTATTCCAACTCCCTGCCTCACAAGCTGTGTTTTCTTTCTTTTTTTTTTTTTTTTTGGTACCAGGGATCGAACTCACAACCTCGCGCTTGCCAGGCAGGCGCTTAAGCCACTGAGCTAAATCCCTGGCCCAAGCTGTTTCTTTAAATATCCTCCTGCTAGTCCCACTGTGAGGATTTCTTTTGAGATCAACCAAGAGCAAAATTTCAGGTCACAGAGTCGAGGTGTATTGATTTACAGTGACTAAAGACTGCCAGGTTACCCTTTGGAATTACTGAGAGCTGGCTTTTACTCCTCCCCACCCACCCTCCCTCACACTGCACATGTATATCTCTGTATCTGATCCACACTTATTATCCAGCTTTCCACTGTTTTATCGTGTGTTTTCCTAATAGCTAGTATGTTTGGGCATCTTTTGTTTGTTAATTTTTTTGAGTTTTTTCTTACCTGATTGCATTTTCACATCTTTTGCTCTTATTAATTGGGTTTGATTTATTGTCTCAATTTTTAAGAGTCCTAGCTCTTATTGATCTATGATCAAGTTTAGGCACCATAAACATCTTCTGATCATGTGTTTATCAACTTTCCCCATACTGTTTCATAGAGCAGAAATCCTTCACTTGGTGAAATCAGATTTGTCCTTTTTTTTTTTTTTTCTTTGCAATTTGTATTTTGAAAATTTGTGTAGTAGCTAGCTACTTTGAGGCTTTTATTTCAAGAATTCCTCACTGGATAGTCCAAGATTACCACTAATCTTTCAGCCTGTTAAGACGTAAACCTATGCTCTTTGTCTATGCCATTATCTACCCCACCCTCCTTGGGGCAAGCAGTTCCTCATCTGTGTAATGAAATGGATGAGCCTGCTAATGCCTAAGATTCTACACATCTCTGAACATCTAGAGTCCTAAAGAAATTTTTAGTTCGGTTAAATGTTTGAATATTGTGAAGGAGCAGGAGGAAGGGACACAGGTATAAAGAAAGGTATTACTAGCTGCTTAGGTCTGTTTGAGGGAGTACAAGGAGACAATGGACAGTTCCACCCTTGCTTCATCCCTTTTGTCTGTCTTTGCTCCCTCCCTTCCCTGTGGAAAGGAAAGTGGACCTTGACCTCCAGGCACCAACATCTGAAGAGAGGGTGGTGGGTCTGCCCTGGGCCTGAGGAAGTTAGGAGAAATGGCTTATCTCTAAAAGAAAAAGTTCTAATTTTGAAATTTTATTTTGCCTCACCAGTAACAGTTTTCCACTTGAGTTAGTCCAACCCTCAATCTTGAGGGCTCAGAGGTGGCCCATCATCTGGTTGTCTTTTCTTGGATGGATTTGTGGATTCCATAAAGACAGCTGGTGCATAAATGAAGGGAAGCTGGATGCTCACTAAAGACGGTGAGACCAAATACAAAAGAGACCCACAGTTAGGAAATATTTAACAGCTATATCTGCTGGAAGGGCTTTTTGCTTTTTGTCAATCATATATACTACATTCTACTTCTCTACATTTGTGTCCCTCTAGGCTGAGGTAGCTTTCTCCAGTGAAGACCAGAACATGTGTCATGTTGGAGTGATTGTGACAGACATTAGAGTCAGTATCATAAACCTTTTTTGCCAAATTTGAGCAATATCAGAGATTTAGGAAGAGTGTCCTTAAATTGTTTATTTAGTTTAATCTCATCTATTTTGTAGGCAATGGTATACTAGTAAGAGATAGAGAAATAGTCCAAATTCTTTCACAGACAGTTAAGGCAGTTACCTTCAGCAAAAGGACTTGGCCACAAATGAATGACATACACACCCAGAAAGTCTCAGAATGAAATGTTGAATCTAAACCATTGTTAAGCAAGCAAGTTTTCTCAATCGAAAGAATGCACAAAGAAGGATAGGTTTTCCTATAATAATAAAGACTGTACCTCCATGACCTCCATTAACAAGGAACAGGGGAAGAGGCCAGCACTTATAAAGGTCACTTCTTGTTTGAGCTGGAGTGTGCCTGTCCCCAGATGCTCATTTATGCATAATTGCTATGAAAGCCTTGCTTCCACTGTACTCCATGTCTAAGTTCTTACTTTTGATGTCTGAACATTGAGCTGCTCCCACACCCTATAACAGAATTTTGACATAATTGGAAAGCATACAAACAGATATAAAACCAGCCAATAAGAGCAAAGCAAATCCTGTCAGTATCTTAGATTTGAACTAAGAAACATAATAGCCAAGTTAAACAGGTTTTTCTGTAAAATAAGGTTAATTCTGTCAGACAGTACATTAATATATATCACCAAGTCAAGGCAGCAATTCAGCAAAAGGATTGTACATTTAGTTACATTTGCAGTCATTAAGACAACAATCATAGTTGACTATTATGCCAGGACAATTAGACTCTTAAAAACAAGGCATATCACATATAATAGAGTTTATGTTACCAGAATTATGAAACAAAGTTTTAAACCGGTGCCTAAGTAAACCCTAACTGTCTAAGACTTGACTTTTATAAGCAATCACAACCTAACAAAAGATAATAGAGAACACAAAAAATTACTATTTTTTGTATTATTGTTATTACCAGTCTAACACAGTGGCTTCACACTCAGCTGTATCTGCCACCCTTTTTATTTTTCATTTTGAGACAAGGTCTCATTCAACTGCGCAGGCTGGGTTTGGACTTTCCGTCCTCCTACCTCAGCTTTCCAGAGTTCTGGGATTTATAGCAGTGTGCACCGCACCCAGTTAAGAAAATATTTTGACAAAAGTAAAACTTCTTTAAGAGAGTTCTGTTTTAAATTTTACCAAGAACAAATCAATATTTTAAAAAGCTTTGTTGCTTTAAACCAATAACTAGATATTCTGACTTTATCCCTATGTATTACATTTTTAACCTTTTCTAATTTAACCATTTTTTTCTTAGAAGAGACTGTCTCTAATTAGAAATGTTTTACTTAAGATACAGTGTCAGGATATATGATCAATTTACGATAAAAGCACAACTTTTATATCATGGTAATGTCATCCTCTACATAGACTACCGATAGTTAAAAAAATTACGTTATGTCTTTTAAACTATTGTAATCTGGGAAGAGAGAAAGAAACAACAAATAAAATTAAACTTTTTGATCTTAAACATTTCAATAACATGTTTTAAACATAGTAATTATAAACTTTTACAACTTAGGCTCTGCCAGTACTTAGTATATACTTTTTTTTTCCTTTGAGTACCAGGGATCAAACTCAAGACCTCGTGCTTGCTAGGCAGGCATTTGTGCTGCTGACCTAAGCCCCTGGCCCTTACACTGTTATTTATACTTCTAAGTATTTGTTGACCAATTGACAATTGATAGTTTTGTTCCAAACTGCTACCGTGTCTCTAGACTCCAGTGTCCTTAAGGACTTAGTGTCCTCAATCCAAACTTCCTTGTCA
Source organism: Dolichotis patagonum (assembly GCA_004027295.1). Classification (NCBI taxonomy): domain Eukaryota; kingdom Metazoa; phylum Chordata; class Mammalia; order Rodentia; family Caviidae; genus Dolichotis; species Dolichotis patagonum. The sequence goes on from PVJX010010578.1 coordinate 20,208, forward strand.
GATAGTGCAAGAACCTTAAACTTAAAATTGGTTCATGAAGCAGCCCCAAAATGGCTCACAAAAGCTCAAGGTAAGTTCATGAAGCCCTCCAAAGGCAAGCCAAAGGAGGGATAAGGCCTGGTACATCTGTGCTTACACGGATTTAAACCTCTGACAAGGAACTGCCGTGGAGGATTTTGTCCTGCCCTGAAATGGAAAGCTACCTGGTCAGATTGAGTGCTCTTCTGGAACTGTCTCTTGCCTTATATTCATGTGGTGGAGGAGAACAGCTCCAGCAGTTTACCTCACTGCAGAATCCTGGCAGTAGCCATCCAGCCACTGTGTGCCCCAGAGACCTTGTGGATGATAAACCAAGTACTACCGAAATCAACCCATAACCAACCGAACCAAATGAGTATGCCAAAGCAACAAAACCAGCGATAGAATGTTTTCCATCTCTAATTCTCTTCTCATACTAGTCAGGCCTACAAAATGAGCTGTAGTAAGCCCACATGGCACCAAACAGTAAAGACATCTTCACCCCTATTGGTCAACTCCTGAGTGACCTAAGAGAAGTTACAAATGGTTATTTCATTACTCTGGTCACATGCTTGAGATAGTGTATTCTTTTTTTTTTAAAGTATTGAGAATCGAACTCAGGACCTCATGCCTGTCAGTTAAACAGGTGTGCCATTGAGCTATATCCCCAGCCTGAGACAGTAGATTCTTAACAGTGTATTTTCCAACAGGAAACCAGGAGGAGCCCATCAGTCCCCCACCCACCCACCAAGAAAAATAAAAGGAAAAAAAACCCCAACTTTTCCTTTCACCAGTGAAAGCATTGATGACTAGCTGATGCCACTAAAGAAAAAAGGAAGACATTTCAGAGTACAGTGTCCCTTGCTAGACTGTTCCTGGAGTTGTGACTGCCAGATCCACTGGTCAGGAACAGCCAGTTCTTTTTCTCAAGTTTCTGTTTTTTCCTTGGCTGGGATTCGGAGACCCAAGCCTCTCAGGAGCAGGAACTTAGCTCCTGGTTGATTGTGCCAACTGTCAGTAGCTGCTCAGGTCCATTTGCTCACTACAACTGAACAAAGCATAAGTTATTTATTTATTTATTTATTTATTTATTTATTGGAGGAAAGATTTATCTCTGCTCACAGTTTGCAAAGGTTTCAGTCCCCAGTCAACTGGTTCCAAGGAATGGTGACATGGCAGAGGGGCATCACAGAGGAGAAACAACTCATGGCATGGTAGGAGGGAGATGAAGCTATTTATTTTTGATGACAAGAAAAAAAACTTTATTCATAGCTAGCTCTGAGGAGATGGAGGAGTCTCCTCTTGCCACAAATTGCCATCTCATTGATGTGAATTGGTCTTTTATCGCTGCAATCCCTAACTTTTTTGGCACCAGAGACTGGTTTCATGGAAGACAGTTTGAGAAGGGTGAGATGGAGGTGCAGCGGCGGTAGTGTTTCCAGGTTAGATTCTCCTAAGTTGCATGCACCTAGGGCCATCACAGGCACAGCTCACAAAAATGTCTGTGGTCCTACTGGCTGCAGCTGACTTGACAGGAGACCAAGCTCAAGCAGCAATGTGAGCAGTGGGGACAGCTGTAAATACAGATAAAGCTTTACTCCCTCACCAGCTGCTCACCACCTGCTGTGTGGCCCCGTTAACAGGCCAGGGACCTAATGGACACAACTGGTACCACTCTGTGGTCTGGGGATTGGGAAACCCTGTTTTACAGTCAGGAGCAGAGGAGGGAGAAAATACAATGATGCAATAGACAACTCTACCCTTGCTTTATCCCTCCTGGCCACCATTAATTGCATTATCCCTCCTGGCCACCGTTACCCTCCCCCACCTCCCTGTAGAAAGCAAACTGGATTTTTTTTCCTCTGGGGCTAGCATCTGAAGGTGGAGGGTAGGGGGAGTGAGGATGTGGTGGATTGGGGGGTGATGACTTTGGCCCAATGAAGTTTGGAGAAGTGGCTTGTGTCTAAAGGAAAAAGTTCTGACTTTTTTTGTAATAAAGTTTTGCATTTCTTAAATATAGAAGAAATAGGCTCTGAAAGCAAGTTTGGGCCAATAGTAGAAAAATATTGTCTCCAGAGAGAACAGGCTACAGTGAAAGAACACAGTAGCAAAAATTCAGTGTGGACTGTGATTTTTCGATCTCCTTTTCATCAGGCTGGCATTAGGTCTTGACCATTCTATCAAAAGCCTGCTTGAATTTTCACAAGAAGTCCACATGCAGGGACTTGAGAACTGTTCTGTGCTTGTGTTGTGGGATTTTGTAGCCAGCAGGTTTTGCCTACTTTTCTAATCATCTTTGCCATCACCTTATCTCCTGCCTCATTTCTCTCTGAGAGACACAGATTGCCAGAATTCTTCACACGGTTCTGAGGGAGTGGTGGTTTCTGTCTTCATACAGGTGCTTCCTGCTAGAAGGGTTTGTAGGCTGTTCCTTCAGCTATGTTGGGGTGCTGTGGCTCACTAGCTAGGGTGAAGAAATAAAAAACTGTCAGAAGACAATGAGAAAATAATTACTGTTTAGCTGCCCACTCAATGGGAAAAATATGAAGAACTCTACTGTTTGAAAAACCAGACTCTCAGTTTTTTTTTTTTTTTAGACTCTCAGTTTTTAATTCGACCCATTATGTGGTTAACCTTGCGAAGGCTAAGGCTCTCAGCTTCTTAACAATTTAACTAACCCTTCCTTGCCGTACTTTCTTCTCCCCACAAGTGTGAAACTCTGACCTGTCTTTTCACATATTTGGCACTCTATGTACCCAACCTAACAGTAGAGTTCTTCATATTTTTCCCATTGAGTGGGCAGCTAAACAGTAAGTAGGTCTAGAGGAAAGTTTCTAGAGAAGGCATTTAAAACAGAAGCCAAAAAAATTAAAACTGTTTACCTGTGATGCCTAGGGTCATCTTGCAGGAGACAGAGATGTCCATGGGTGGGGGACTGCAAGTTGCCTTGGGCTTCTTCTGTCCTCTGCGATGGGGGAGTGTGAGGATTTGGGCTGACCTAGCCCCTCCCTGGGAGGGAGGGCAGTCTTCTAGTGCATGACTCAGGCACATCGGCTGCCTGACAAGTGGAGCAGGGCCCAGGCAGTCCTTTATTATCCCTGGGTTTCCCCTAGGATAACTTGGATGTGCTTAAATGATGGCCATAATTTTGGCATGTCTTTTCTCTCCTTCGGTGCTCATCTAGATTCTGGGCCGGGAATTTAGCTCAGTGGCTTAAGCGCCTGCCTGGCAAGCGTGAGGTCATGAGTTCGATCCCCGGTACCAAAAAAAAAAAAAAAAGAAAAATAGATTCTGATTGTTGAACACAAAAAAGGCTGTGTCCGGCAATTTAGTCATAGGATCCTGAGGTTCCGTCTTTTGAAAATACCGAGTTTCTCTCTGGGATGCTAGGAGACAGGAAAAACTCATAGCCCCCTAAGAGACAGGTGGGCATCTGAAGACAGGATCATCAAAGACATCTTTTTTTTTTTCTTTAGAGGCCTTTTTAAGTATTATGGTTCTTGGAACTTTACAGCAATAAAGAGCCATAAGGATTTCACATCACTTTCTTGCCTTTTGGAAAAAAATCTAAGTGAAGAAATTAGATTTCCACTCTGTACTCACCTCTCACCATTCCCTAGTTAAAAATGGAGGGTGGAACACTGGGGCTCCAGCTAGTTACCTGCATGGGGCCTTTGGAGAGAAAGAAGACTAGATCTGGGATCCTTCTGAGAGCATCCCCTACAGAAAGATGTAAACCTGTTGAATCCTCAGAGCATTCCCAGGTTGACTCAGTTGTACTGGAATATCTTTGCCAACGTGAGCAACACTGATGCCCATTATGACCCCTTCGGCTCCTAATGGTGGGTCAATGGGATCTGCAGCATTGGCCCACTGACTCCTTAGAGGGAGTGTGGAGCCTTCCCAGGGGCTCCTTTGGGACTCCCATAAGATGAGAGGGGAGACCCCTGCCCAGGACTCCCTTAGAGAGCAACATGGAGCTCCCCAATCTGGGGCTCAGGACTCAGCCACCTGAGGCTATCCTTTCCTGTCCTTAGCATGGTCTGGGAAGTTTAGATTTGCAATCTCATGGAAATGTTATTTGAATTCAGTGAGTTAATTCCAATCTACCACTTGCAGTGTAACCCATGGCGAGAATAAAGACACTAACACATATTTATAATTATGGGTGGCCAACAGGTCCTAAGTCCAGCTAGGATGAAGGTTCATCAGAACAAAGGCCTCAATCCAGAGCCTAACATGGATTTTATTAATTAGTGAAGAAGGGAGTGGCTAGAGGATGAGTGAATGTGAGAATGGCAAGAGAATGTGAGTACTGTGAGCTGGGCCATCTAAACCTGAAAGCACCTCTGCAGTATGCAGAAAGAAGGATATGCAGAAAGACCAATCTGTATAACACAATTGAGGTAGAAATTTAATGTTTGGGGAGCTGGTGCTTCAGCTTGGATGTGTAAACTTTTCTGTGTTGGGAAGTCATAGCCTCTTAGCTTGAGTCTGGAACCCAGTTTGACAGCCCAGGAGTCATGATTCTTCATTGCACCTGGCTCAACCACGTTTTGATGGGAGTCACAGAGTGAGGAAACAGCAGCTGTCACCTGGCTTCATGCATCAGCATCTCAGCCAGCCCTATTTACATTGCTTAGAGCCAATTGAAGAGCAAAGGAAAAATAGCTTAGCCAGCTCTGTACCTATGAGCACATGGGGATGGGGCTAGGTTTAGCCAAAATGGAGATAACTGCTCTTTATCCAAGGAGAGTCATCCAGGTGTTCCTCTACAATATCCCTTACATTTATCCTGGGGGGGGGGGGGCTTTAAAAGTTAATTTTTAAAAGTTTGTCTTTTGGCACACATCTTCTGCCCTGGGCCCAGAAGGATGATGTGGCTGGGCCAGCACTGGCCTCACTATGTCTGCTATCTTCAATTCTCAGTGTTTGTTGAGTGCAGTCTTGCTATTTATATGTACCTGTGCTTATATCCGATCCCTGGCACCCAGCATGCTGGTCAAAAACAAAACTGGACTATTTGGAATATTTTGGAAGTGCGCCCGAATTGGTGAACGAGAGCCCTTGTGCTGCAGTATGCTGCGTGTGATGGCCTTCAATGTCCTCCTCATACAGGAGCTCGGGGAAATGCGAGAATTCGATTGCCAGCAGATTTCAGTATGAACAAGGACTTACTTGCAGAAAATAATGGAAAGCATGGTTAACCGTTTTTCTCTGAACACTGAGTGACATAGATTTCCACATGTTCTCTACTTTTATGTTACTGGACCAATGTTCTATATAAATAATTAAGATGAAAGCATTTAATACAGAAAGTTCAGTAGTCTTTAGCAGTTAACCTCATGCTGTCACTACAATATTACATTCTGCAAATGTTACTGTGTCATCTCAGATACCAATGTTTCCTAAGGTATTTTTAAGCAATAAAATCAGTAAATTACTCTAGTTCCTTTCCAAAAAAAAGTTATTTTTTTAATTTTTAAAAATAGCTCTATCGGGCCGGGGATTTAGCTCAGTGGCTTAAGCGCCTGCCTGGCAAGCACGAGGTCATGAGTTCGATCCCCGGTACCAAAAAAAAAAAAAAAAAAAAAAACTCTATTTGTCCATTCTCACAAACACTTGGATTGATCTTTACTGGCTGCTGCTTTGCTCTGCTTAGACATCGAGTATATATTTCTAAACTACCTGAATTGCTATTGGAGAACTCACTGATGATACCCAGAGATAAAAGCATCTATGGACTGCATCAGGAAGCTTTCACTTCCACATGTGAAGATATAATGGTGGGTCAACCCCATGCATTCTAAACCCCTTAGAATTTTGAAGAGACAATAATGCATGCAAAGTGCTTCACACACTCAGCTTCCAGGAAGGGTTGGCAAGTGGTTGTCATGTGGATCTGCTGTTGGTAGAGGTAGCTCAGGAAGTGATGTGACTGAAAGATGACCAGAGTTCAAGTACAGACTACTGAGAGAGTCAGAAGATTTTGACAAAACTATACAGGGACAGGGATTCTTCTACCTAAGCTTATGGCTTGGCTTTAGTCTATTTTTAGTTGCTATTAAAAAAAGCTAAAAACTGATGCTTTTTAAGAAAAAGAAGTTTATTTGCCATCACAGTTCTGAAGGCTAAGTCCAAGTTATGGTAGCTGCATCTGGTAGAGATTCTGCAGGGTCCCAAGACTGCATAGGGTATCAGAGGAGAGAAGGGATTATACAAAAGACAGCCAAACTGGCTTTAGTAACAGATTCATCTTAAAACAACCCATTAATCTATGAGTAGAATAATCTATTCATAAGGACCTATTACATGCAAAGTTCCCATCTCTTAATACCTTATAACAAAGATTAAATTTCAGAATGACTTTTGTTGGAAACATTCAAACCATACTATCCCCTAACAGCCAAGGCCTGCTATTCTAAGTAGTGAAATGTAATTGCAAGGTTGTCCTCTCAGATTTACTGGAAATGTCAGGACTATTTGGGGCTATGCTAGGAAGGAATTTGGATAGCGCATGGGGACACCCAGATTTGATGTCTTGGTTCTTACACTCATCAGTTGTGGGAGTTGGCAGCGATTCCTTTTCTATAAAGTGGGAGGGTGGGAGAGAGTAGTCTCTTCCAAATCTCTTCTCAGCACCTTAACCCTTGCCAAGAACTCTTTCTTCTAATCTGCCAATATAACTTTGTTTGTGATCCGAACTTAATTTTACATGCAAGTCTAAGTTTTCTTGACAATTCTCCAATTTTTTCCTCACAGTGACTTGAAGGGAGCAGCCATTTCTCTGTGGAAAAAATAGCTTAAATTTTTTCCCAGGGAACTGTAGTTGACCATTATTTCCAGAGGAAGCCATCCCCAGGATTCTATATTACGCTCCTGGAAAATGACAGCCTAAGGAACAGGAGTAGGAACAGCCCAGTTTAGAGCCTGGTATCTTTGTTGTTGCTGTTGTTGGCAGCATTAGGAATTGAATGCACGGCTTTCACACTGAGCTCCATCCACTGTCCTTTTTTAAACTTTTTTCCTTTTTGAGAGAGTTTTGCTAAATTGCCCAGCTGGGCTTGAACTTGTGGTCTTTCTGCCTCAGTTTCCCAGAGCACCAGGACTACAGATATGTACCCCTCACACTGCTGAGCCTGCTGTCTTTAAGTCTCATTTATTTGTGTAGTCTGTAAATCTTCATTGAGCACTACCATGTGCCAAGCTGTGTGTGAAGTGCTAAAGACTGTGAACAGAACCTGGTAGAGTGAAATTTGCTGTATGGTGAATAGATTAAAGGAGCCATGCCCATTCAAGACCTTGTTAAACCATAGGGAGAGCCTGGCTAAGAGCTAAAGGAGACAGAAAACCGCCATAGCAAAAGTGACTGAAATTCTAACACTTATAATGGGGATTCTCCAGCTAAGATCTGTCTGTAGAAACATAGCTGGTGAAAAAAAAAAAAATCTGTCTGCAGAAAACATAACATTAGGCCCTCATATTACCATCTAGGGTCAAATCAGCAGGGAGCATGTTTCTTCTCCTTCCCAGCAGACTAGTCCCCAAGAGAAGAGAAGTCACCTTATTTAAGTCCTTACAAAGTCTCTCATATTAAGGAAACTCTCACAATTACTTTATCTTCAAAGACAAAGGCCTTGTTTGAGGGAGGGCAAATTAGTTAGCATGCTAATTTAGGAAAATTGAAAGAGAAATCCTGATGGCAGTAGTTTATACACACACACACACACACACACACATTCAGCGCTAGAATCAAACCCAGACAAGGTATTTTTTAAAAGAAAAAAAATAGTAGTAATTGTTGTTGGACTTCAAACTTTAGCGCTGGTAGAGCGCTGGTGACTGGTAGAGGGCTGTGTGTTCCCAAGCCTCAGAAGTAAGCATGGCCCTCAACCATGTGGGGACTGGCTGCAGGCCTCTGTTTCCTCTGTATCAGCCTGAGTTCCAGATGGAGTGGGTCAGGATGAGACTGGCCTCAAATAGACAAAGGTAGCTTCTTAGTACACTTTGTCTTTGTCCTGGAATCTGTGTCTTACTAGCTGAAAACTAGAAAGAACCAACAAAATCACATATGATATTGGCAGCTTTTCATAGTTCATAAGAAGTCCAAATGCTCTGAATTCTCGTTAGCGTTTATTGTCTTCAGCGCTGTAACTAGAATTTGAAATTTCTTCTGACATTTCTTTTCCCTTATTTGAATAATTGGTTCCATATATAATCTGAACATTCTCTGGTACCCTCTATCCTTCAGAGATGTAGTTAAGCCTGCCTGGACCCTCCTTAGTTGAGCTGAGTGTCATAATGATATACATAGGTTGCATGTAAGAAGAGTTTGTACAGTTTTTCCAGGTGACACAGGACATATGAAATGTTGCTTGTTCCATACTTGTTCATTCTTTCATTTTGTTCAAAAAAGGTATTAACATGCTGGTGAGCTGAGTTGAGCCCCATGATCTCCCCTGCCCTTCGGTGAAAAGGCACATTCACCTGCCGGGGCCAACATGTCCTGGTACAGAACTGTGGGAATGGGAGGCCACCAACAGCAGAAATGGTCCACAAGACCAGGAATGTGTCAACCAAACAGAATTTGTAATCCTTCCATCTTCAGGACGTTGTGGTGTGTCCCTGAATGATTAGTAATTTTTTTTTATGATTAGTAATTGAATCAAATTATGTAATAGGCCAGGCTGTCTCCTAAACCTTAACTTATAGGACTTACTGAAACCTTCAGTCCTTAACAAGATAACCTGGTATGTAAGTGACCAGTAAATAAATGTGTGTCCGATCTCTGGCAAATAGTTTTTAAACACTGTTTTTTGTTTTGTGAGACATTATTGCAATTCATTTCTGTGGATTAAAGAAAAAGTCTTGGGTCAGGGATTTAGCTCAGTGGCATAAGCACCTACCTGCCTGGCAAGCGTGAGGTCTTGAGTTCCATCCCCAGTACCAAAAAGAAAGTCTTTTCTTCTGCATCACGCACACCTATTTTGTTTTGTTTTGACCTCATGGTTCTTAAATCAACTTTTCTTTTGCTGGTTTTTCTTGGACACGTTTGGTCTCTTATCTTCACTTGGAATATCTTTGACTACTCCTTCATCTCTTGTCTTTATTCACACAGTTTGTTCATACTATTGCTGTTCCTTTCCTCTGAGCTCTCCGTGACCAGCCACATGTAACAGTGAACCTCTCTCTCTGAGCCTCCTCTGTGCAAAATAGGCAGCCATGTGGCCACATCTTCACACACATCCCTGGATGATTCCCACATGCATGTGAACACCTGTAATCCCAGCACACGGGAGGCTGGGACAGGGGGATCATCATGAGTTCAAGGCCAGCCTAGGCTACATAGTGAAATCCTGTCTCAAAACAAACAAACAAAAAAGAACTGGGCTTCGCACTTGGCTCTCTAGAACCCTGTGAGAAACTCGCAGGTTTATCTTCCAAGCATGTACATTAGCAGCAGTTTGACAGAGGTTTTAAGGCCATAGTGCTAAAATCTCACTATTTTTGTTGAGATCCCAGCTCTCCAACTTGCTAGTTGTGTCTCAGTTTCCTCATCTATAAAAAGGGGAAATAATAGCACCTGCTCCATAGCACTGTGAGGGTTAAATGAGTCAGTTTGTGAACAGGCCTAGCCATGGAGTATAAGGGTCTGAACAATTAATAGTTATTTGTGTCTTGCTTCTTGTTTTTAAAAAAATCTTTCTTGGGTGGTTGAGACAGTGCATTATCACAGTCCCAGCACTATGGGAGGCTGAGGTAGGAGGACTGTAAATTCAAGCCTAGCCTGGGTTAATTTATAGTAATGAATTAGCAAGACCATTTCAAAAAAAAATGGCAGGAAGTATAGCTCAGTGCAAAGGTTCTGGGATTCAACCCCCACTACCACAAAAATGAAACTTTCTGCTGTGTGGTTAGGAGGGAGTGTTGACTTGATTGGCTTTGGGGTCCCAGCTGGGGCACTGGTGGAGCACATTCTTGGATGTATCTGGATGGGTCATAGAAGCACGACCTCGATAACATATATGGTCCCTGGCTCCTTCCTCTCTGGCACTGTTACTCTGCTCTGCTTTGTGTGACCTTAAACTAAGCATCTTTGCTCTGATCTAGCCCTCTGTCATCATGTTTCTGCCTTGGAACAAACTAACCATGAACTAAATCCCCTGAAACTATGAGAATATTAAACCATTCTTGCTTTATACTGTGGGTATTGAAAGTGTATCCAACAGTGAGAAAACTGCTTAATATAGGTATCCTTTGATAGAACAGATAATTGTTCACCTTAGCCAATTTCCAACAAAGAGGTTTCACAGAATTGCAGCTTCTCCCTAATTTCCATCATAAAATCTACATATTGGTTATGTGACTATATGTATAACACACAAAAACAGAATAGTTCAAGAGACTTGTTTTTAAAAATGTGTACCAACTTGGCAAAATTTCATGTACCTATAATTCTAGCTACTCATAAGGTTGAAGCAGGAGGATAAAAAATTTGAGACTACCTTGGGCAATTTAGTGAGATACTCTCCTGAAATAAAAAGGGCTGGGGAAAGGTGAAGGTGATAGCACATGCCTGTAATCCCAGCACTCAGGAGACAGAAGAATCTCTATACTTTCCAGGCCAGCCTAGGCCATGTAATGAGTTCAAGGCCATCCTGAACTACATAGCAAGACCTTGTTTCAAAAAAAAAAACAAAAGTGGGTACTGGGTACTGGGGATGTAGGTCAGTAATAGAGCAACTCTGGGTTCAATCTGCAATACACAAAAACAAACAAATGTAAATAAACATGCGTTCCATTCACAAAAGTGCCAGTAAAATATTAATAGAAATATGAAGATATCTTGTAAAATAAAACACAGGAAATGAAAATGAGAGCCTGGGTGACCCTCCAGAGAGGGGCTGCTTGGGTCAACTGTGAAGCTGGGACACAGCTGGCTAGACTTGTTTTCTGGCCACTTGATTTCTCTCATTTGACAACTGAGGCATTGCTTAACTCCTATTTGCCAACTTTGCTTCGTATCTCACCTTCTTCTGAAAAGTTTTAATACATCAAGTTATAGAGTAAAATGAAACCCATTTAAAAGTAACTAGAGTGAATGGCTTTATTACTTGTTGAGTAAACATAAGCTACCAGCTGTCGCTGAGGACACCTAGTGTGTGAGCAGCCTCCCACAGAGTGTGTGTTGTTGGAGATGTGTGTGCAAGGTACATAGATCCTCCAGGAGAGACGTGCCTCAAGGCAGTCACATTTGACTCAGTGCAGCTGCAGGACTTAGTGTCTCTGAAATGGATGGCACCTTAAACTTTGGCAGAAAAAGTGAGGCAGCTCAGAACATTGCTGGGGGATCAGGGAGGCCCCATACTATATGGAGTATGAGGTGTCAGAAATTTTTGGTGGGACGCCTTGGAGAGACTGAAAGCAGGAATGGTTTAAGGCAGGGCATGTTTTAAGAAGCTCCAACTGGCACCTGCAGTGAATGGATGAAAGGAAGAAGGCCTGTGGCTGACTCTGGAGTGGTCAGGTTGAGTGGTGATGTGCAGAGCAGGCCATGGGAGTGTGGTGGAGATGCAGACCAGTGGGGCTGGGAAGGAGTGGAAAGCAAGGGGTCCTTAGGACAGTGGAGAGATAAAGAGCAGGTATTGGAATACCTAAGTGGTAAGGGTCTTTCTCTGTTAATCATTGACCTGGCAGAGGACTCCCTGATGGGTTTATAGCTGGATGAAGCACTGGAGGTGAAACCCCGTGGGTCACTGTGGGTGTGGCCTGTTTAGGCTGCATATATTCATCCTTCCTTCTCCCTCCACACTGTTTCTTGTTTGCCATACCATGAACTGTTTCTCCTTTGTGATGCCTCTCTGCCATGCCACTCTGCTTTGGATCCAGCAGATTTTGGACTGAAACCTCTACAAACTGGGAGCCAAAATAAACCTCCCTTAATGTGTGGGCGTCAAGTATTTTATCCCAGCAATGAGAAAATAACTGAGACACTATACAAGGATTGTTTTCTATGTGTGGTAATGGGGGGAAAAGTTGATAAAGCAGTCTTTATGACCTAAAGTACAAAATTATATACAGAATTCTACTTTGAAAGCCTTTGATAGAGCTGGGCATGGTGGTAAATGCTCCAATCCCAGCATTCTGGAGGCTGAGCCAAGAGAATGGCTACAAGTTCAAGGCTGGTCTGGGCTACTTAGTGAGTCCAAGGCCACCACAAACTACGCAGTAAGACAGAGACAGAGACAGAGACAGACACAGGGAGAGATGGAGAGAGAGACAGAGACACAGAGAGAGATGAAGAGAGAGACAGATACAGAGAGAGATGGAGGGAGAGAGAGAGAGAGACAGAGAGAGATGGAGAGAGACAAAGACAGACACAGAGAGAGAGACAGAGACAGAGAGAGAGAACCTTTGATAAGCAAGCATAACAGTCACAGAGCAATAATTTTAAGAGGAAACTGAGCTGCAAAAGGCAAGCAAGACATAAAGCCTTGAAAACTAGAAAATCATGAAGCAGTTAGACTCTGTCTTGGATAGAACCTCCTCTTTGCAACTAAGAAATATGTGTCCCCAAATAAACAGAGCTTAGAAGACAGAATGGCCCAGTTCTGAGGGACTCCTGATGCAGCTACACTGATTAGTTAACCTTTATCTGCAGCAAAACTTTTAAGTATTACCACCAGAAAAATTGAAATTTTCTAAATCATGCAATGATTCATTTCTCTGTTTTGGGCCTTCCCAGTTTGAGTCAAAATAAAGTGGGTTATAGACATTGTGAAAATGGTCAGCCTGGGACAGGGCAGGTGGGCCTGCCCTTCTCTCTCATTTCTTCTTTCAGGAGACACTTTATGAAGTTGACTGCAGCAATATGGTGGTCACTGCTACTTTTGTCCCATCTTTTCCTCAGTTCCCACTATCCACTAGCCAGGGAGTCCTCTGCCTGTATCCAGTATCACACACTCATGAGCCAGTCATCTGCCAAAAGCACCATCTATGAGTACATGAGGCTTTGAGGGGACATCTAGATATAAACCGTAAATGCATAATTCCAGATCTTGTGGATAAGGTCTCCTGGGGCAACGATACCTGGGTTTAAAGACCAGTAACTATGGTCTTGGGAATTAATTTCAAAAAGAAGAGAAATTAATTTCTCTTCTTTTCTTCCTTCGAGCTATTTGGTTATTTCTCCATTCAGTAAATACTCACTGAGTATTTCCTGTTTCCTCTGTTGGACACATGTTAGGTGGGTTTTAGAGATGAATTAATGCATATCACTTAATTATTTATTAACTGAAAGATAGATTGCTTTGATTAGTCAAATGTAACTGGGGAAATTGTAAAGCGAAAGATTGTGCCAAAATATTCCAAAGTAATCAGAAAACTTCATGGAAGACCATCAGATAACCCCTGCCCTCCATGTCCCCTCCTGCAGACCACACAGCCCAACACTGAGCCCTGATCCTTGTCCTCTGTTGACCATCAACTCTGACCACTCTTACACCAAGTGTGTGTGTTTTTTTGTTCACACCCTGAGAAGTGTTCTCATCACATCTTTACCACTGGTCCATTTGCTCATCAGCCATGAAAGCATTTGTTTACTGGTGGAAAAAATAAATGAATAAATGGCAGCTTCTCCTGTGCAGAGCTGTGGAAGAGAACAGGCATGTGGTCAGGCAGCAGTTTCAGGTCACCATTTGGGTACAGATTCCATCTGCACTATTTGTGGATCAGATGTGGCCCAGAGGGAAAAATCAGAAGGATTATTTCTTATTTAAAACTGTTTCCTTTAGCATTTGTTACCTGCTAATGATGTATTTTACTGTCACTAGAAGTCAGTAAATAGATTCCATGCTTATAATTATCTTAGTGAAAGGATAGAAAATAATTGACATCTGCCATGGATGGGAAAAGGGAAGCCAGAGAATCACATTTTGCATTTGTTTGCACTTCAACTAGAGTGGACACTAGGTACTTCCCATTTAGTTTAGCATCCCAAATATAATCATTGAATTGCTACATTGAATTCTTTTTAGTAATAGTGCATTGGAAATTTAAAAAAAAAAATGAAATGTGATTAACTCGCAGTTATCTAAAACTTTTTCTAAGTAAAGACATTGCTGATCCCAAATGTAAAGTATGCTTTAGCCTGTAATAGAGTTCATGTTAATTACAAACCAAAATTCAAACACAAGGATTTTTTTAAAATCATTTCTAGCAAAGATATTTTTAATAATCAAAACAAGAAACTTGTCATCAAAAGTCTTAGATGATCTTTGTTCCTCCATGCTGACTCATATGACCTCCTGCTTTGGTCAACAGAATCTTTCCTCAAAGCCAGAGAACTTTCATAAACCGTCCACAGCCAATATAAATATTAACAAATAGCTGCAAAAAGTGTGACACACATCAGACAGTTTTCAAGTTCATTTAACAATAACAAGATTCTATGTCACAGAAGAGGCAAATCCTCATTTTCCTTCCTGTATTTGTTTGTTTTTTACTTTCAACGGCAGGCAGTGTTTCACATAGTTGAGTGTCAAACACATTGGGCTGAAGTAGATATATAATGTAGAAAGTGTCATGTAAGACCATCAGTTCCTTTTGTCCTTCCTTTTTTCTAAATTAAGTATTTTAGGCTTTCTTCTGCAAAATGAAAGTAGAGAATAAGGAGCAGAAGCTCACATTATGTCTCCATGGTTTTGGTGTTGGAGCTATTAAAGGTCATTTTTCTAGGCTCAGCTTTCTTAAATTATAGAAAAGTGCATTTGGTGAAATTTACTGTTTGCAGTAAAAACATACAAGGTCTAAGGCTACAATTAGTGAATAAATATACTTACTGAATTAATAAGCCCAATAGGAGAAGTGAAATTTTGGGAAAGAAAAAGATGAGAAAGAGAATACAAATATGATGTAAGAATCATATTTTTAAATGAAATTACTGTGGAAATCCTTTGCCTAAGATGATGGTTAAATTGTAAGTAGCAAGTAGCAGATCAACTGCAGAAATTTACAAGTGCACATAAGGAAAGTTGGATGTGTCAACATAAACTAGTAACTTTGCTTTAAAAGAAATAAAAAATAAAAAAAAAACAAGAAATAAGAAATAGCTTATCTGAACCAAATCTGAGTGACCACTGCCTGTGAACAGGGACTCAGGTCACAGAACAAAAGAAAATCATGAGTCAATGTATTTAGCAAATGCAGTCATGAGGCAGACTGCTGGAGGAAGCGGGTCTCCACTGTAGGTTCCAGTGTTATTGCAGTCTCAGCTTTAGGATTGGTAGAGGACAGAGGTCTGCCAGGATTAACCACATAATTTCAAGACTTCTACCTAAGAGTCAGGTGGATGTTAGAGAAAATACAGGGTGGTAAGTAAATTGCTATTCAAAGGGATGAAAGCTGGGAATGGTGGCACACGCTTGTAATCCCAGCTCTCAGGAAGCTGAGGCAGGAGGATTATCACAAGTTTGAGGCCAGCCTGGACTATGTAGTGAGTTCAAGGTTGGCCTGAGCTACATAGCAAGACCCTTCTGAAAAAATAGCCAAAAATTACTTTGGCTTTTGATCTTTGATCTGCAACATTCCATCTCCCCACAATCACTATCTGGCAGGATCAGTCAGCAGACTCTTCAATGTAAATGTGGTTTATTCAGAGAACTTTACAGATGAGAACTTTCAGAGAGGACCAAAGAAAGCAGAATAAGAGTACAGTGAACGCTGTCTGTGCATATATTTCTTGAAGAAACATTGGCCTCCAAAGTAAGATAGGGCTAATAATCCAAAGAACAGCTTGGACTTCTCCAAGTAACTGAGGAGTTACTTACAGAGCACTGGATGACTTACAAGCTGCAGCACTGTTGAGGTGGCTGACCCCCTGTCCTAGGCTATTGGTTTCATAGGGCTCTAGTTAAAACACCAAAACTGAGATCCAAAGCAAAAGGATCTTGGGGAAAAGTTGTGTATATTTTGTTCCTGTCTCACTCTTACCGGGAAACTCCACCAATCTCAGCAAGCACTGTCTGGCTGCAGTGGTGGCTAACAGCCTCAGCACCTGGTGGAGGCCCACTGCGCAACCAAACAGGAGTGCATGACAAGCTGGAGATTCTTTGGTGAGGGATCGAAGGACCAGTCTCACTACACTCCACCCTTTCCTCCAGCTCTTAGAATTTTTCTACCCTCTTTTCTGCGATGCTGCCTGAGCCTTAGAGGAGGTATTTTCTCTTCTGACTGATAGTTGAGTGCTGGGAAATTATGCCACAGTCACAGTACAGAATGCAGCAACAAATACTGACTCCTAGAATGACACAAACAAACAAGAGTGCCTCCACTGGTTAAGTGTACACGGGTTAGGATTTATTTACATGTTCCCTCATTTATGTTACTTAAAGAAAGTCCCAATCTCAATTCCAGGGTCCCCATAAAGTTTCTTCAGTGTATAGAGGACAAAGGCAGCACATTAAGGTCCAATTAAAAAGAGGTTGGTTGTATCCAGACCATTCATGCCAACACTGCACCATTGGGCACATTGGCCTGGCATGCTAGTGGTATAACACGTGAGGCACATAGCTGCACAGGATCTCTGCTAAAAATTCTCTTCCAGCAACTGTCTCCTTCTGGCGCTACTAATACTAATAAGGAGGAAGCTTCCAGTTTCGTACCAGCTTGATTTCTCCTTTTCCTGAAGCCAAAGTATGTGTGGTGTCTTCAGCAATAGGGATTTATCATCCAGTTCTAGCATGCACCCAACTGCACTAGCAATAAACTGTATGTTATCGTGGACATCAGGAGTCTCCTTGACCAATAACTCATAGGCAGGTAGCCACCCCCGGCACTGAAATTTTCCTTTAACAACCTTAAGCCACACAGGGTGGCTTTATTTAAACCATTTATCTTTTCACTCAAGCCAGTCCCTGTAGGGTTGTAGACCAGGTGATAGTATTGTACTTGATGGCTCTCAGTCCAGTTTGCACATCAGTGCTGATGAAATGAGTGCCCCGTGTCACTGTCAATTCTCACACTAAGCTGAAGAAACCTCTCCTAGTCATTTCCCCAGTTGTCCATTTACAGAAGTCCTGCAAGAGTCATGTGGCAGTTTCTGCACAGGTGAGTGCATACTTGTAGTTCTCACTCACAGTCATGGGCCTGATGTAACCCACTGCCGGTCCTCTGCCGGTTGTGTCAACTTGTGCACCCTTTCAATGCATCCACCCCTTATAGCTGTGGCTGGGCGCGGGCCTGGCACACATGGACAGCATGTAAAAGTCAGGGTGCTATATGGGGATGTCTGCAGCCTTTGGCCTCCTTCAGTCAGTGCTGGCCAGACTTCATATGTGCCCAGTGAACAACTTTTCTGGGTGTGTAGAGACAAAGTCTTTACTTTTACGACGGCATCAGCCTCTTGGTTATCTGAGAGACTTAGTGGGCAACCACAGGGAAGACTGTTAGTGTCTTTGATTTATTTTTATGCTTTACACATCCCCCTCCATAATCTGTTGTCCTGGTAGTCCCCTGCCAGTGCTCCTGTTCTCACTGTGCCACCCACAACTGTTGGTACAGCCAGATGGTGGCCACTTCTTATGAGTCACCATCATCCATACTGTTCTTAGCTGTTTCCACCTACTCCTGCTTTGTGCCCCAACTAATGCCATCATTGTCCTTTTCAGCATCTTACCAGGCTCCACTATTAGTTTAATCAGAGAGAAAGATTTAGCAGCTTGCAGTGACACTGGCCCCAGTGTGGCTTTCACAGTATTTGTCACAAGGCTGGTAGATAGGGCTCCATGCTGCTGTAAGTATGCATGCCGCTGCGTAAAATGTGGCCCTGTGTGATCCCATAAACAGGCTTGACTGAAGGACCTTGAACTGAGTCCTTTACTCCTCGTGTTGATTTTACTGTTCTGAAGCAGATTAAGCAATGGAGTCTGCCTCCTGCAGAGCTTTCTGTACCACCTGCAGTTGTTGCCCCAGTGTCATGTACCAGGCTTTATCCCTTCCCATGATCTGGACAAGAATCTTACTGAAACTATCTATTCAGATTATTTTAGACATAGCCCTTAACTGAAGCCCTCAGGCTCCTGGTAACTAGAACAAATTTGGGCATTGAGGTACTAGGAGACATAACTCTTTGGCCTGCCTCACAAGTATATCTGATTGTTTAAAAGTCTCTTGATTTAAAAAAATTTGAAAAAAATTTTTTTAAAAAGTCTCTTGATTTCCTTTGGCTCAATCCCATGTGGTCCCTCTTTTTATCAAGTTATATAAGGGGCAGGCACATGAGCATGGTAGAATATAAAAATGTGCCAGTACCCTCAAAGAGCCCAAGAAATACTTGCAATTAGTTTGCATTCATTGGTACAGGCTGCTGCAAAACTTAGTGAACTTTTAAAGTGTCATGCATGTCTTACCCACCCATAAGACCCCAAGACCTTTACTGAAATGCCAGCCCCTTGCATCTTGTGAGGACTGATTTCTCATCTTTGATCTTTCAGGTGTCCTTGTATATCTGCTAAGTCTGTAAGGCACTGAGAGGTTACTATGATATCATCTACATGATAAAACATTTCCACAGTTGGTGGGCAGGATAACAAGTCAAGGTCCCTTACCACCATTCCAAAGCAAATGATGGTGGTAAGGTAACTGAGGTTGTGCTCAGCATGTCCATTGCTATCTATCCAGGTGAATGCAAACTGACCCTGGGACACAGCAGCTAAGGGAATACTAAAAAAGCATTAGCAAGATCCAAAATCTTATTAGGTTAAATAAATCTTATTTAAATCTCTATAACCCATGATCATTTCCCATGAAATACCTAGCTCCTTTACCGGTCATACCACACTGCTGAGAGGACCGTGGACTGGGCAGACAATTTTATTACCCAACTCTGGTAGTCTGTGCTGTTTGTTATTAATTATCCTGCAGACAGAATTTTTGTTGTTCGTGCTCTTTTGAGACACAGTCTTGCTATATAGTTCAGACTGGCCTTGAAGTCATCCTGTATCTCAGGCTGCCTCAAACTCATGATAATTCTCCCACCTTAACATCCCAAGTGATGAGATTATAGGCATCTGCCACTGTGCCCTGCCAAAATTCTGGTTATGGTGTGAGAGTATACTTTAGCAGCATATCCACTCCTAGTACAAGCTTGGTCTCCTTTACCTCTAAACATCTCCAGATCTTGATTCTCCAATGATGAGTGTGTTAAATTAGACTTAAATTGACTGAGGACAATCTTATGGTTATGGCAGAGAACTTTGTGGTAGTTATCATCAAGCACTCACACAAAGAACTCTTCCTTTTCCTGGCTCTGTTTACCTTTTGGCAGGGCTGACACAAATGACTCCATCAAAATATTCTCAACTTTCATTTCACTTATATTCCCCTCTTTTCCTTGTGAGAGTCTATGTGAAGTCACAAAGAGTCACTCATTATCCTCAGTCACAAGAATACTGTTCTCATTGGTAGTCATGTCCAATTTTATGTTGGAGGGAAAGTGTTTGACAGCTGAGAGTCAGTGTTGTATTCTTTTGAGCACATATGAGCAGTGAGGAGGTTTAGAAAGAATAGCTCTTAGGCATGACAAAACCCACAGGAGCAAAAAACTACTTAGATCAAACAAACATACAAATTTTCTTTCATATGCTTCATGCTCTACAAAACTTTTTCAACTTACTCAAGACTTCCTGAGATTTATTTTAGCTTTCCGCTTTTGCCCCCGTTTCTTCTTCTTCTTCTTCTTCTTCTTCTTCTTCTTCTTCTTCTTCTTCTTCTTCTTCTTCTTCTTCTTCTTCTTCTCTTTCATTCTGTTAAGGCAAAATTTTACTATACAAAATCCTTCCTTGCCAAAAATATATCCTTATACTCGTAACTTTTTTTGTATTTCCTTCTCTGTCCTACTTACTGGCCCCTACTGTCACAAATTCCATGGGTGCTTCGATTTTAAAATGCTTCCGATGCATTTTTTCCCTTTGGTCTCAGAGTTAGCTCACAGATTTTACATTCCAATTAGGTCTGGCTGATGAACAGGCTTCCAAGTAACCCTGAATAGCAACAGTGTCTTAGTACAAGCAAAAATTAGAAAGGAGAGTAAATTAACCCTGTAATTGCAATATAAGAACTATCCTACAACTGTTCACAAGAAACGTTTTAGGAAGGCCAATTAGACAAAACATCAACTCAAACTACCATTCAAAAGTAAGTTTACCAGTCGCCAATATGTACCCTAATGGACTCATTAACTCCTCAAAGTTGCCAGGAAGGCTGGTTCCTCTTCTTTTGCCATCCTGAGACAGGAGTCAACCCCTCAGCCTTGCTCCCACTGGCACCTGATGCAGCCTGCACATAGCCCTGAAGCCATTCCTCCCACTTGATGTTCAGCTGCATTAGTTTGCCCTAGTCCCTTTACCATTCATGTTTGGACTCCAGATCGAACTCAGTCACATGATCTGATTGAGCCATCTCCACTTCCTGGCATTGTTCACTGCCAGCACTGATACCTTAATGGATTAGTTCCTTCTGCCTGCACTTGCTGCTGCTCCTGCTGCTGCTCCTGTTGCTGCTGTCATGTCACTATGGGGCACCTCACAGTTGCTGTGATCTTATGCACCTCTTTTTTAAAATTTTTCTCTTAAGTAGTAGTGTTCATAACAAATAACAGTATTTCTCCCAATTTGGGGCACTTTCAAGGCATCCCCATACTCATGTGGTGATTCCCAAACATCTAGGTCATCCCCCTCTCCCTAGAGAGGGGGAAGACATGAAACAACAAACAAAGGAAAGTCTAATTTCTGCTACTTTGTCAAATACTGGGACTAGAATGTCACTGACAAATTGGATAATCATTTATGTGGAACTGTAGAAACATTCATTAAAAGAAAAGAACTTTACAGTTAAGCAAGACAGTTACTGTAATATCAAAAAGGATATTTTGATATTTTGTGCCACTACAGGAAGAAACTTTGCCATTCTAAAATAGAAAAAGAAAACAAATTACCTGAGTCTGGGAGACCATTTCACAGTAGATAACCTTTCAGGGAGGGAGTTAATTAGATTAGAGGGAGAAGCAAAAGAGGAGAGAAAGGCAAGTTCAGGAAAGCCGAATTGAGTGGGGAGACAAGGATGTGGGCACATATAGGCATTGTGTGGCTGTCTCTGCTTGTGCAGCATACAAAGGATATTGCCACAGCCCCTGTGTGCCAGGTAAGGGGGGTGCTGACAGGGACAGAGGTGGCAGGACATGGGGGTCACAAGCACCCAGCCTAGCGAGGATAAAACAAATGAACAGCACTATACATGTGCCATGGCAGTGCACGATGTTCTAGGAAGGAGGGGCTGGGGCTAAAGGGCTACACTGTGGCCCTCGTTGAGTCTAAGGGGTCACTAGCCAGTGTTCCAGGCTTCCCCAGATGACTCACAAAGTGAAATAATTCTGGATGTGAATCTTATTTAGAAGTTTTAGGTTTACTGTACAAAATAAGCAAAACAGTCTGGGTAGCCAGAGCAAATTATGAGTGCTAAGACGGGGGAGGTGTATCCAGGAGACGATGGAGAAAGGATGGAAGGTTTTCTGGAAGAATCTGCTGGCATCTCATGTTTGTAGGTATGACTTCTTGATGTGCGTGCGTGAGGGATCATACTGATGACGCTTGGCACTGCTCGTGGAGCCCTGCACTCAGAGTTGATCCACAAGCTGCTGAAGGTTGCACTATCATTTCACCCTGAGGTTCTTCCTGTTGAGAGAATCGAGGAGAGGCCCAGAGATGACTGAAGGAAAAAGTCAGTACCTGCAAAATGTGGCACACTAACTCTTCTTTTCCCTTCACTTTCCCAGAAGAATTAAAAGACCATGAGCATCTTTGGCAAAAAATAATTCTGGGAATCTGGGGAATAATAACCAAGAGATGCACTGAGGAAGGAGGCCTCTGGTCTCTGCTGATGATACTCTCAGGTTGCCTTTTGTTAAAGTCCTGACGATTTTAACAATTCTCCCAAGGAGACAGTGATTTCAGTGATTAGGTAAAAAATGTCAGTTTATGGGAGAAAATAGAGGATGAAAAGGTTAAGACAGATAAAGGTAGGCTCTGGAGCTGGCCTCTAGCTGGAGCCAGTGATACAGTGTTCTGAGAAGCTCTCCAGAGACCCTGGGGTTTGGCAATGGTGGCTGCACTCAGTGACTGAAACCTGGGATGATGATAATCATCTTATGATCTTGGTATCCCTGGCACCAGCCCAGGTACCAGAGTAAAATCTCGAGATAGGAAAGACACCAGGCCATGAGACCTGTCTCATAGAACTTAGCCAATTTGATAAGTTCCTAATCTAATAAAATGTTGTTCAAAGCACATCTTTGTTGGAAATTCCAAAGTACCTAATTCTTTTTCTCTCTTTTTCCTTTTATCTAGGCACTGGGAAATCACGAATTTGATAATGGTGTAGAAGGACTGATCGATCCATTCCTCAAAGAGGCTAAATTCCCAGTTCTGAGTGCAAACATTAAGGCCAAGGAACCACTAGCATCTCAAATATCAGGACTTTATTTGCCATATAAAATTCTTTCTGTTGGTGGTGAAAATGTAGGAATTGTTGGATACACTTCAAAAGAAACCCCTTTTCTCTCAAATCCAGGTATTTTTTTTTTTACTTTTACAGTATTTGTAACTTGAAAATAGAGGCATTAAGTCAGAGTGTGACATTATTTGTATGGACTGTAAGCAAAAGTAGGGAGATCTAGACAGATGGTGTATTTAGGATGACACCAAGGAAACCACTCTGGTGGATTCTGGTTTTCTCAGTAACTTCTTTAAGCAATTACCTGTTCTTCTCAGTGTACTTTGTTGATGCAAAAAGGGTCTTTTTTAAAGGGGTATATGGATTTATTTCAATGCAGTGAGCAATTTGAGAGGCTGAGCAGGGAGAAAATCATGAAAAGTGTCTTTGTTTAACTTGGTGCATTAAAAGTTGGAAGTGAAAATTTATGTTGGCTATTCCTATAGCTCTCTCATCCCTAATCAATCCAATTTTTCTAGTATAGTACCATGGGCACTACAAGTGTAAAACTTGTATTTCTAGCACATTTAATTTAATTTAGCTAGGTAATGAAAGTCCTGTGATATATCTCCTTTTGATATCCTAAAATACATCTCATGCTGCTTATATATGTGATGTGTAGTCTTGTGTGGTTTCTTTTCTTGTTTGTTTTTCTTTGTTCCTTGTTTTTGAAAAAGGATCTCACTATTTAGCCTAGCATGACTTCAAAAAACTTTCAGCAATCCTCCTGCCTCAGCCTCCTGAGTGCTGCAACTATAGGAATATACTACTATGCCTGGCCCTATGAAGTTTCTTTCTTTGTTTTTGTTTTGTGACAGGGTCTCACTGTATAAGCAGACTTGAACTCATGGTGATCCTCCTGCCTCAGCCTCCCGAGTGCTGGGATTACAGGCATGCACCACCACACCTGGCCCAATGAGGTTCCTAATGTATTAAGAGACTATGTTGTTTTGTCCTCAGAGGTGTTTTTCAAAAATTTTATTCCTTCTTGCCAGCCTACCAAAAATAGAGGATAATAGCATCCCCACACACTCATTCATTCCTCGAGTACCTATCTGTGAGCTGCACATTGTTCTATGCACCAGGGATACTGACCAAAAAGTCCTTGTGCCCTGGAGCTTACATGTTTAGTGAAAAGATAATTAAATTAATAAAATGTGTGGTTTGTCAGAATAGGTGAGTGCTGTGGGGAAACAGTAAGCAGCAGGGCTAAGGGTTGGTATGTCAAGAGGAGGGATAAATCAGAGACAAAAGCTTAAATATGAAATGACTTTTCTTACATGAGAAACGCAAAATGTAAATAAAAGATAGTAAGAAGTAGGAAGATAAGGTCTTTATCAAAAGGGAACGAGACCATGCAATGGAGGGAGAAGGAGGGAGAGGAGGGGAAAGGGATGGAAAAAAAATTAATGTGTGTTCTGTGCATGTACCAACTCCAAAAAGTGGATGTAATCATGTACCACAAATGTACCAATGTGACAAAAGTTTAATTAAAAGCATAGAAGGATGAGCAGGAAAGGGCTTATTGCAAAAGGAAACTTGGCATTTAGGCTGGTGCAAAGCCTGGGGCTTCTTGGGGTGATCAGTGAGAAGCAAATTGCCCTTGAAGTTCTTTTGATCCATCATAGTGGCAAAGCTGTTGCAACTTAAGCCATCTACCTGTGGCTGGTTTCTAGGCATTGAGTCTGGAGCCTCCCTGGTTGTGAGGTCAGCTGTGAGATTTATCGTCCATGCTGATTTTTACATATAGAATTTACATCTGAAGTTAGGACCTGAGAGTTCTCTCAGCAAGGCATGCAGAGACTTGTGACATCATAGTGTAACAAGGGATAAGTTGTTAATAGTCTTGTTTTATGGAGATATTTGTATTTTTCAAACTGAAATTTATATTCTTGCATTTTGAAAGTTGTTTCTGAGATATTTTTCATATTTTAACACTTCCATTTTGGGGCTAGTTCTTAGAAATTTACATCAGGGAGTCTGGAATTAACTGGAGACTGCCTTATAGCACAGTATTGGATGTGACTTCAGAGCAACGCACATCAGTATTGACAATCACCTTCATGCCAGTGAAATTCATAAAATCTCAAGTTGTCTGCAGTTTGGCTACAGACACTGGGAACAACCGGCCATCCAGAACACCTGGCTGCGTAGCTAGACCCATGCTTGCCAGTGAATACCAACAAGTATTCCATGATTACCACTGTTGTGCTTTTCCCATGTGCGTTCTTCTGAGTCAACATGGCGCTGGACAGCGCCTCCCCTCAACACTAACTTCCAACTTCCGCTTTCTTCTCGCAAACCCTGGAGTTGAACCTCTCGCTTCTCACGAGCTTGCAATGCTCCCCCAATCAGCTGTCAACACGTCATTCCGCTTACCCCTTCAGCTCCACCCCCTGTCAAAACCAAATAAAAGCGTGCAGTTTTCTTTGTCTCCCTCAGAGGGTGCTTGCATCTGTTCAGCAGCTCTCCTGTGCCTACAATAAAGAGCTCTTTTCTTTCTTTTTCTGTTTTCTCTCCTTCTGTCGCTCTCATTCGCATGTTGGAGGACTGAACAACCGCTAAGCGAGGGAGCAGGCAGCCAGTGAAGAGCCTATGTACTTGTGATGCCAGCAGTGTTTAGATGCAGAGCTCAGTCTCTGCACTATTTTCAAAGCAAACAAAGCATTACAATTTAGACCTAAAACGTCCTGTGAAAGTCTCATATATTCAGAAGTTTGTCCTGGTTGGAAGAGGTGGATCACTGGGGATGTGACCTAGAAGTGTGTGCTCTTGTTTCTGCTCTTCCTGCTTCTTCACTCCCATGTGGTGAGCAGGTTTCCCCAGCCTTACCCTTCCACCACAGTTCACCACGAACTGAACCCACTGGAAACTGAGCCAAATACGCCTCTCCTTCAAATTGTAAATGTCAGTTATTTTGTCCCAGTGACAAGAAAGCTAGCTAATACATGAAGCTGTCAACTGCCCTGTTAAAATTGCATTCTAGCATGACTTGCCAGGACTGCTAGGTTTGCAGACTAACAATCTCATGTTCCCAAACAAAGTCTTGGAATTACTAGTATTCCTTTGTATATCATGTTTATATGTTCAAGGTATTTTTTGCATTGTTACAGTGTAAGTCCAAATATAAAAATAGATTTTTTTTTTTTTGGTACCGGGGATCAAACTCATGACCTCGCGCTTGCCAGGCAGGCGCTTAAGCCACTGAGCTAAATCCCCGGCCCATAAAAATAGATTTTAAAACAAGCCATACTGATAAGTGTTGCTGTCCACCTCCAGAGGGGCTGCAGCGCAGTGCAACGTGGCCCTAGTGGTGTCTGAGGCCCTTTGCCGGGTCTCTGACGCCCTGGCCCCAGCGCCACTGATCCAGTCCTCCGTGTGTGGGGACGTGGGCCGAGGAGGTGCCCCTGGCAAGGCCAAGGCAGACCCTGTCATTTGCCCTGTGGTGCCGTTTGGTGCTACCCTTTGGTGATGCCCTTTGGTGCTCTTTGGTGCCATTTGGTGATAGTGGCAACATGGATCAGATGTTCTCCGCCTGCAGGACACAGACAACTTCTTTGGCACTGCCAGGCAAAACAGGTAGCCCTCCAAGCTGGGCCAGATGGGCGAGAGCAAGCGGACTGTTACTGAAGATGATAGGATTGATGACTTGCTAAAAAATATAACCCACAAGGCACCGAGGTGTCTAACTCCCCCCAAGACAATGGATTAAGAAAGAATGAGAACAACCACAAAAATAGAAATACATGTAAAAAAAAATTTTTAAAGTCTCCATACACACATAAAAAAATCTGAGTTGCAGCTATTTGTCAAAGTATTTCTTTTTATGTGCGGTGGATATTGCACAATTATAGACCTGGGTTTTGAGCCACTTACTGAAGCAGCATCTCCGCGTGTTTTCAGATGTTGACATTCTTCCTCCATTTGGCTGTACCCAGTGTTTACATTATTTAATCTTGCAAAAATTATTCTGTGCACTTGGATGTCAAATGCTGTCCATTTTTTTATGTTACTTGTGGATGTACAAAAAGCCAAAAAAGGATCTCTATAGATACCATTTTATTTCACTCATCTTTTAAAGTTATTAGGAATGTATTTAAAACAAGAAGATAAGTTTTCTAAGAAATGGAACATAGAAAGGATCCTCATTTTATAAATTCAATTTAATTTAATTTAATTTAATTTTTTGTCTTTTTGAAACAGGGTCTCACTCACTATGCAGTTTAGGCTGAGCTCACTTTGTAGCCCAGGTTGGTCTTGAACTTGAAATGATCCTCATATCTCAGCCCCTAAGGGCTGGGAGTACAAGTGTGTGCTATCACTACCAGCTTCCTCCTTTTATTTTAAAATGCATTGTGCTTTTGTTTCTTTGTTGCTTCAAGCTATTTGCTCAAATTAATGCAAATAGACACATTTTATGTGTCATGAAAAAAGCCAGGAAAAAAATGCTTGAGCTTTTTCTAACCTTAGTGCAATCTGTCGTGTAAGCTGACTGTTTTTTCTTCAACGTTTGTCAGTTTATTCTCTTTAATGAACTATTTTAAAAAAAGTAATCACAAGAGTGGTCCAAATATTGGGCCAGGTGTGGTGGCTTTATTGGCTTCCTAGATGTATTATATTTAATTGTAAATATGTTTTGGTCTTAGCAATTAAACAGCTTTAATAAATTGAGGTGCTTATTCCTAGTATGTATAATAAGCAAAACAATAAACAAAACAATAAAAATTACTAATAAATGTCTCTTTTATTTATCTTGTTTCTTAGGGGCAAATTTAGTATTTGAAGATGAAATCACTGCACTGCAACCCGAAGTAGATAAACTAAAAACTCTAAATGTGAACAAAATTATTGCACTGGGGCACTCTGGATTTGAAATGGATAAACTCATCGCACAGAAAGTGAAGGGTGTAGATGTCGTAGTAGGAGGACACACCAATACCTTTCTTTACACAGGTAATTGTTTCAAAGCAATCACGCAGACAAAAATATCCAAGGATATTATTTTCTTTCTCTTCTTTCATAAATGTTAGTATTTCTGTTGCTGTTTGTTATGTAGCATATATTATATAATCTATAATACAGTGTATATATGTAGTGTATTGAGTGGGAATATATATAATCTTACTCTTAAGACATTACTAAGGTTTTGTTGATTTCTTGATTATAAGTTAATTCTATTTGTTTATATATATAAAACATACAGATAAAATGTACGTATATATATATATATAAAATGAAAGATTTTGAGCACCAACCATAAGCCCAGTTTATGATGGATTCATATCAAAAAGCAACATGTCATATTAAAAATCTTAGGCATAAGCAAAATAGTGTGAACAGGGTTGTATAGCTCAAGGCGACGGGATTTGATTGGAAGGTTGCAAAGACAGCAGAAGCTGGAACTTGCTCACTTTGCTTCTGGCTCTCCTCTTCCTAGGACTGTGGTGTCCTGGAAGTCACAGCGCCCCTGCTGTTCTGGAGAGGATGCACTCTCTTTCCCGACCTCCCACCCTTCCCCAAGTTTGTTATTGCTTAGTTTTAGTTGAACCCACAATAGCCCAGTGCTGGAGTTTGGGTCCCTCTTTCCCCTGTCTTGCACTATATGTGTCTTTTTTCCCCCAATCATATTTTATTGGTACATTTTAGATATATATAATGATCACATTTACCATAGAGAATTTGTATACATGATATAACTTGTTTCTTCCCCATTCCCCTACCCTCCCTTCATCCCTTCCTCCCTGTTTTCCTTCTTTTCTCATTTTTTTTAACTTTTCCCTTCTTTCCTTCTCCCTTCTCTCTCATTCTCCTTCCCATCTGAACATTTTCTTCATATTTTGCAATGCCTATTATATATTTTGGTCCTTATTTTAGGCTTTTAGCTTCTCACACAGAGAAACAATGCAGTATTTACACACGTGTCTGATTTATTTCACTTGAGAGCACTGACTCAAGGTGCATGCATTTTCCTAGAAATATCTCAAGTGTATCCTTCTTTATGGTGGAGTAGTACTCCAACTGCATAAAAAAATGCTACATGTTCTTTATCCATTCACCAGTTGATGAACACTAATTGTTTCCAAGATTTAACTATTACAAAATATGCTACTATAAACATAGATGTACATATATCCATGTGGTATATACTTTCAATTCTTTTGAGAATATACCCAGGAGGAGAATGGCTGGGTCGAATGGAGTCCCTAGTCCTAGTTTTTTGAGGACCATCCACACTGCTTTCCACAGTGGCTGTACCAATCTACAGTCCAACCAACAGTGGAGAAGAGTTCCTCATTCCCCACAACCCCGCCAGCATTTGTTGTTGTTGTTTGATTATTTTTTTTGATTATAGTTATTCTTTCTAGGGTGAGATGGAATCTCAGTGCTGCTTTAATTTGCATCTCTCAAATGATCAGTGATGTTGAACATTTTTTCATATATTTATTTGCTGCTTATATTATATGCATCTTTGTAGAGTATATAAGAAAAAGAAGAAGGGGAGGCCTGGCTGGTGAATGGCAGGTCCCTCAGCAGTGGGAAGAAAGGCTTTGGTAGGGTGCTGGGGGTTTCCTAGAAAAGGCTTAAGGGTCTATGTGAGACCGTCTTGTTTGCTAAAGGCAAAACTCAGAAATACTTAAACAGTGGGGAATTAACCAAAAATGTTGAAAGTGGTTATCGCTAAGAAAATTTTCTCCTGCCTCAGCCTCCCAGAGTGCCAGAACTGCAGGCATGCACCTCCACATCTAGACAGGCCATCGTGCTTTAGGGTTCCAATACCTCTCAGTACAGACACACCAGGACTGGAGCATATGAACCTGGACAGATCATATCCCAGTGACAGCAGCCTCGGAACAAAGCCTAGCACTTTATCTGCTCTTATTCCAGTTATGTGACACTCTGTGCATAAAAAGCCCTTCATCAAGCTTTTCCTACCTCTTCACGGAGGCAGGGTCAGAACCTTGGGGCACAAAGTGGAGCTAATGAGAGGCAGACATCTCAAAGGGTTTTGGCTGTAACCCATAATAGGAATGACATTTGACAGGAAGACACAGCACACATTCACTTACAACACACAGACGCACATGTATAAATGAGATAATACTTCCACGAAATACCTGAAATGTTTTCATTTTTAAAATATCAGTTATACCTTAATTTTTGTACAGTCTAAATAATTAATATTTTTAAAAATTCAGCTTTACATGAAGCATGACCTTGACAGTCCAAGGAGTCTTACACCTTCATTCAGGTGCTGGGATCATTCTATGTTCCTTCACCTGTTTTGTTTTGTTTTTTGTTTTGTTTTGTTTTGTTTGTCTTGTTTTGTTTCCATCTTATTGAGATGGGGTTTTGCTATGAAGCCCAGGCTGGCCTCAAACTCACAGCAATCCTACTGCCTCAGCCTCCCAAGTGCTGGGATTACAGGTGTGCGCCACCAGGCCTGGCCCTTGACCTGTTTTTATACCAGTTTGAGTGCTGTGCCTTGCAGCACCTACTGGTCATCCACACTTAGCTGTCAGTTCATGTCCCTCACTGAGCTGAAGGTGTTGGTTGAAAATGCTTCACTGTCCCTTAACTCTGTCGCCTGCTCTTTGGCTTGTCACTGTTGTTCCAGACAATTCACAGGATGAAAGAAAACTTTAGGGATAAAAATTACACTGTGCTTATTGTAAATCTTGAAGCAGTGATTAGAATCTCTGAGAAAACTAGGTGAATCTTCACCCTTTACTTCACATTTCATAATGCTTACTGAGAGTAAACTGGTTCTTGTGAAAATCTTCTGTTTTGGACTGGGGTGATAACTCAACAGCACAGCATTTTTTGTCAAGTACACAATCCTGAATTCCAATCACATTATCCACAAAAAGAAAAGAAAATCTTCTATTTTGACACTATTTTGAACAGGTAATTCTAGAACACCATAGAGGATGAGCATATTTGCCTACTTAAATAAATTTTCTCAATTTTAAAAAAACTAAACCTAGCCAAGCATATCCTATAATCCCAGCATTTGGGAAGCTGAGGCAGGAGGATCACCATAAGTTCAACACCAGTCTAGGGCATAGTGGTATATGCCTGTAATCCTAGCTATCAGGAGGCTGAGGCAGGAGGATTGCTGCAAGTTTGATATAACATAGACTTCAGAGGTCCAACCTGAGCTACATGGCAAGACCTTGCCTCAAAAAAACAAAACAAAAAGACCAACCTGAGCTATACAGCAAGACCCAGTCCCAAATAACAAACAAATAAGTAAATAAGTAAATAAACAAATAAATAAATAAACACTGTACCAAATCCTCTTATGGATTCAGCATGAAGTTAAAATAGTGAATCTGTTAAACATGATTAGTTAATAAATATAATTAAAATATTACATCTTTTGACCATTTTAACAGACACACACACCTGAAAGAAAATTTTCTTGAAACACTTGGATTGTACTCTCATGTAGTTTGTTATGTTAATTTTTTTTAGGGGTGGTTACCACCCATTGAATTAGTTTCATTACACTGCAGCTGCCCTATACTTTTTAAACTCAGCATCCTGTCTCCTCTGCCACCTTTCCTGTTCTTCATCTTGGCGGGTGTCTATGTGGACTGGCCCAGTACCTGAGGATCTCAGTCCTTGATTCCCTGACCCCAGTGACTGCACCTCCACTTCACAGCTTAATTTCTGGCCCACGGTTGAGATTCGGTGACCTCTGGACTGTGCTCCAGCTCCCCTGTGGTAAGCTGCCTGACCCCAGAGCCTTTGCACCTCCTCACAGCCGCCCCTGCACTAGTAAGGACTCGTGTCCTGTGAACTCCTCCCTCCTTGTCAGTCGGTTGCCTTCCCTTCTCCCTTGCTGCTTGCCTGGAAGTGTTCTTTATTTTCTTCCCTTGACTGTGTCATGGTGGACAGATGTCCAGTGTTTCTGAATGAATGTTAACAAGGGCAGCGCCTTTAAAAATAAGATTTCCTGACTGCGTATGGTGGTACACTCCTGTAATACTAGCACTCAGGAGGCTGAGGCAAGAAGATCATGAGTTGAAGACAAGCCTAGGCTTTGTAGCAAGTTCAAAACTGGCCTACACTATATACTACGGTAAGACCCGGTCTCAAAACTGAAACAAAATAAAAAATAAGCCAGGAATGATGGTTCATACCTGTAATCCCAGCACTCAGGGAGCTAGGCAGGAGGACTGCTATGAGTTTGAGACCAGCCTGGGCTACAAAGTGAGTTCAAGGCCAGCCTGGATTACATAGCAAAACCCTGTGTCAAAAAGACAAAAAAAAAATTTAATTAAAAATAAGATTTATTTGGTTGATTGGGTATTTTTAATTACCTAATTTTCATTACTTCTAGACATAGCCACACATTTATTGGTTATAAAATTCAAAAAAAATTTTTTTAAAGAACAGAAATGACTAGCGATATAGCTCAGCAGCACAGCAACTGCCTGGCAAGTACATGGTCCTGAGTTCAATTTCCAGTACCAAAAAGAAAAAATGAGAAATGATGTAAATGACTGCAAAATTTTGCTCTTAAAAACAATAAATGGACAAAAAAATTTAAAATAAATGAAGCTGGGCGTGGTGATACACATCTGTAATCCCAGCACTCAAAAGGGACAGGAGGATTACAATGAGCCTGAGTCTACCTTGGACTACACAGTGAGACCCTGTCTCAAAAAAAAGCAAGAGAACCGGAGTTCACAGTGTAATTGTGGGTGCACTGCAGGCTGCGGCATCAGGACTGAGTTAGAGCAGGGAGAGCCGAGGGCAAACAACTTTGTGAGGTTCTTTGCAGTCTTTGCTCATTTCTTTACTCATTTGCACACTATGGTTTAAATAATCTTGCCTTTTAGAACAAGAAACGATCTGAATATTATCTGTATTTATGGGATAGAGAAACAGTCTCTGACAAAACACTATTTTCTTCAGACACTTGATAAGGACTGTTGACATCTGTGACTTATTGAGTGACCTGGAGAATCAGCAGAGAACGGAGGTATAGCTAGTGGCCTAATGGCTTCAAGAATAATGTCCTTCTTATTTTTTTTTGTATCAGGGATCGAACTCATGACCTTGCACTTGTTAGGCAGGCACTTGTACTGCTGAGCTAAATCCCCAGTCCCCCTCTCTTTTTTTAATTTTTATTTTAAAGCAGAAAATGTTGGCAAATGTCTGTAATTCTAGCGCTTGGGAGGCTAAGGCAGGAGGATTGCTGTGAGTTAAAGGTAAACCTCGACTACATAGCGAGTTCAAGGCCAGTCTGAACATCACAGTGAGACCTTGTCTCATAAAGCAAACAAGAGGTATTTTGAGACTATTTTGCTAAGTTTCCAGACTGACCTCAAAGTTAAGATCCTCCTGCCTCAGTTTCCCAAGTATCTAGGAAAACAGGCTTATACCACCATGTATGGCCCTCTTGGTCTTTTATAACATTGTAAGCACCATGAACTTGCTTTTTCCCATATTATTGTTAGGGAGAAAAAAAAGAGGAAAACACAGAGGTACAAGCTCAACAGTGCAGGTTTATTTCAGAACAAGCCTGAGAGGGGTCACCCTGACACTTAGACCAGACTGGCAACTCTCATACAGGCTGTAAGGTCTTTTATAGGGTCATGAGCCTAAAAAATGGTTGTGAAAAGAAAAGGTCAACATGGGACTTCGCTGGGGGAAAGGAGTTCAGTGGAAAGGCATGGCTGCCTGCCCAGGACAGAGCTTGAGAACACACATGGAACAGCCATTGCTGCTCAAAAGTAGGGCTCAAGAATGACGTTAGTTATGGGTGTAGCCATGGTTACTGGGCCTTGTTAACCCACAACTGTACATTTTTAGCAGGAGTAAAAGCGTTGCGGCATAGAAGAGGCTTAACATGGTCTCTGGTTTGCCTGAAGTGGTCACTGTCAGCTTCCCTCAGTCACCAACTTGGATCCTTTCAGTAAACCTTCAGCCGTGGCGGAGCCTCGGCCCGTGCTTCCTTTTCAGAGCATAGCCAAGACCCAAGTTGGTGGCAAACACCAGTAACACCAGGATAAAAAGGGCAGAAGCAGGAGAATCACAAATTCAAGGCCAGTCTGGGACAATGTAATGAGATCCTGTCTCAAAAAGAATAGAACCAGAGCCTTCTGAGTAGTGATTTTTGTACCATTAACACTGCCTAGTTTTGGTTACATGTCATGAAGCTGCTTTCCAAAGTGAAATGAGGCGATCTGTGGCCATTAATCCTGACTATGTCAACTTTGTTGACTCCAGAAACCTTGAGCGGGTCAGTGAACCACACTCACGTGTGAGTTGTGGTCTCTATTAGTTCTCTGGCATTGCCTGCCCCACTTCCCAGCTGTCATGAACTAAGCAGCTTTGCTCTACCATACCCTGCACCATGATGCTTTGGAGCCACCAGATTAGGGGCTCCCGTGAGCAAATTTCCTCCTTTAAGTTGGTGAGTCAAGTACTGTGCCCCAGCAAAGGGAACGTGACTAATCCAGCACCAAAATAAGAAAAGAATGACTGCAAAACAAATGGCAGGGTCACTTGGCAGAAGTGAATAAAAGAAAGCTAATGACCAACTACTGTAAAATCTTAAGTAAGGCCACTTGCACCAGTGTGACAGTTGCTGGTGTGGTCTACTTCCCAGGATGGCAGTTTTTCTGCTTGATGTTCTTTCCCAAAAGACATCATTTCTTGGATTCTCACTGGGAAGGGGCTTGTGATTATTGGAAAGGGCTTCAGACTCTGGAAGACTCTGGTTTTTTCCTAGCTCAACCACTATTGGCAGTCTGATCTTGGAGAAGTTATTTAACCACTCCAAGCTGTAGCATGCTTCTGCTTTCTTCCTTCCTTCCTTCCTTCCTTCCTTCCTTCCTTCCTTCCTTCCTTTCTTCCTACCTTCCTTCCTTTCTTCCTTCCTTTCTCTTTTTCTCTTTCTTTCTGTTTTCTTTTTTTTTTAATGGTGACAATCATATAACTATCTCTGAGAATTGGGTTTCTTTTTTATTACCACATATTTTCAGTGTATAATGTTCACATTCCTTGCATAGAGTATATTCCTTTTCCTCAGAGAATGGTTATATGGATTAAGTGAGGGGATAAGCAGAATAGAGCCTCATAGTAAATCCAAAACAAATACATCAGTTATTCACCTATCTGACAAGCTCTATTTTCTGGAGAACACTAATACAAGCATTCTACTAAATAAAATGCTTTCTCTCTAAAAATGTATTTTGCCACCAATGGAAGATATTAACGCTGAACTACTTTCTCAGCCCTTTCTAAGATTTTTAAATTTTGACTGGGGTTCACTAAATTGTTAAATTACTGAGGGTGGGCTCAAACTTGCAATCCTCTTGCTTCAGCCTCCCTGAGTGCTGGGAGTACAGGTGTGTGTTTCATGCGTAGAATAAACTTGCAAAATTTTAAGGTAGTAGGTCTATAGATATTTTCTTTTCCCTTTACCAAATATTCTGTAATGCTAGTTTTCTCTTTTTTTTTTGCCTTGAAGTTATTTTTATTTTTATTTTTCCCCCAATCCACTTTTTATTTTCCAAATCCATTTTATTTCAAGGATTTTAAAAAAAGAAAAGAATAAGGAAAAAAATACAACAAAATTTCCAAACACGTCAGTCAGGGGGCCCCAATCCATTTTATTTCAAAAAAGTTTTATTTCTTATTAAAGCTTTTTTGCTCTAAACCCTATAAACGTCCATTAATCCCAAAACTTAAGACTACTATAGTGTAACCTTTTGTAAAATATAACGTCTCTCAAAGTTGAGAATCTGAGCTAAATTCACAAATGGTCAAATGCCTTTGGGGGGGGGATACAGCGGTGTAAGCCACACAGCCTGGCCATATGGCATTCAGTTCTCTTCTACTCAGTTAATCAATTTCCGATGCCTAGAACATTTGTAGTTGGGGTTGTTAAAAGAATACCTAATACACTGCCATTACTTGAAGCCAGTACTCTGGCCATCACTCACAGGGACTCCAGGTGCTCCTGGCTACAGTTGGAGTGTGCATGAGTGTGACTCGCAGGAGTGACTCTGGGAATCAGCTGTTAGGATCACCCAGTGATGGCACAGCATTGACCCCCATAGATGGCCTTCTTGCCCTTTCCAGCTAAATGCTTATGTTCTGTAAGATATTAGAAAGATATCAATTTAGGGTTATAATAAAACCTATTTAATCTCAAGAAATAAAATTATTACTTCTGAAAATTGAACTACATGAGCATGTCAAGATGAAAATCATGTTTTTCACCCCTTTCCCTTTGACTCTGCATTTTTTAAAATTTTATTTAAAGAGAAAAAAACAAAACAAAACAGAATAAAGGTTAGCGACAATACAGTATTCCAAGGAAAAAAGGAAAAGTACAACAACAATAAAACCTAAGAAATTATTACTTGACTAATTACACACTGACTTCTTGGAAATAGTTGTTCAAATTACAAAGTTAAAACATGTAAAGTAGACATTCAAACACTGAGACTGTTAACAGTTCTGCTCCACGATCTGACAAAAACAGCAATATGGTCATCCATCTTACCCACTCAAATATACATGCAATTATATCAAAAGGGTAAAATTAAACACAACAAAACAGAGCAAAGCGGATCACAAGAAAGCAATGTAAGACATAAATTTCAAAGCTAGACAATTGGAGATATTCACTCTCTATCATATTGACTCTTGTTTTCTTCCAAATAGT
>PVJX010010579.1:0-56474 GCA_004027295.1 Dolichotis patagonum
TCTTGCTCTGCAATTCAGGCTGGCCTTGAGCTCACTTTGTAGCCCAGGCTGGTCTCAAACTCACAACAATACTCCTGCCTCAGCCTCCTGAGTGCTGGGATTACAGGAGTGCATCACCATGCCTGGCCAATTTCAATTTTTGGAAAGAGAAAAGTTACATCCTTTCATACTGAACAATGTGGCCTAGATCCCATTAATTGCACCTATCAGTTTTATAAAGAATATTCTAGAAAGAGTTCTGCTATTGTCTCCTGGTGGTCTCTAACATATAAGAAGCCAGTGGTATTACTACTGAAAATTAGATTCAACAACGAGCTTAAATTACCAGAATGAAAAACAATTTTGCAAACTGTACTCTTCAAAATTAAAATAATATGTGGGAAATCCCTGTCACTTATGTTTAATCTTGCAGTGAAACTACATCTACTGTAAAACATTGCTAACACATGTGTGACATAAACTTTGCAAAAATCATAATTTCAACTTAATTAAAAAGAAAGCCATTGCTGGCTAAGAATTAAAAATGAGAATAAATGAGATGAAAATATTAGAAGTGTAGATTTATTTTAGTAGTTGATAAGAAACTCTATTGTGGAATTACACTTTTAAAAAATGGTTTTATAAAAATATCTCTTAAGTTTCTTGAAGATTAATGAAATAGATTTCACATAACATATATGAGAAAAAATAATAAAATAAATGTTTCTATTTCCAACAGAGAATCAAGTCAGTGGGAAAGGGAGTCACGCTATGGTGTAAAACATGTAAGTAACATATGGCATCATTTTAAGCAACTGGTAGAAGAAATCCATAGAATATTGTTTAAGAAGCTAATGATATATAATATACCTCTGATTTTTTTGACCATTCATTTTGAAATCTCATTTCTTACTATTGTATTTCACATATACCTTAGCTATATTTTTCCCCATGCTTTTCCTCCCACCTGGTACATTTTTTCACCATTTTTCTTTGTTGCTATGTTACCCATTCTTCTTGGTTACACTCAATTCCCCACACTGTAAGCTCCATTAGGATGAAAACAGCATCTTCCCCATGGTGCCATGAAGCAAGCGCTTGAGGAGGTAACCAACCTATTCCAGTGCTTTTTAAAATTTCATGTTCATAATATATTTAATAATGAGAACTTGGCTAAAAATACAACCTAGAGCATTGATGTTTTTCCCTAGAAAGCATAAATCAAATCAAATAATATGTTTTATCATGAGATTTCTAAAGCTTTGCAGAATTAGGTGATATTATAATGCTATTACTCTGAATTTAGTTTAACTTAATATAGTCTATATTATATATGAGTGCAGAAAAATATATAATATAATTGCATGTCTTATTTTTCAAAATTGCATATCTCATGAAGGTACTGAAAGCACTTATGTATCACTGTATACTGAGTTATATATCATTATATATTGAATTATATTGTACTATATAATAAATTATATTTCATTACATACTGAATTATATTATATTACATGCCAAATTACATTATGTACTAAAGATGTACACACATCATTACATAATATGAACTCAGGGCTATTCTAAACAGAAATGAGGCACTAGAATGATTGTTAAAAAGAAAAATTTTGGAGGTTTCAATTTGTCCAAATAAAATAATCAATTAGATGCTGAAAGAATATCCTAGACATTTCTTCAGAAAGCATTCATTTTAGGAAATACTAATGTACTTTAAAGAAAATTATTGGGCTTGGTATTTTACTTCAGAGTTCTTAGACTTAGTTGGCACAAATTATCCTTTGCCAAGGATATTAAAAATCCTACTATAAACGGTTGTAAAAGTACATTCTAAAAGGCTTTTATGACTAATATCTCACTACTACTATGAGTATGGTCCATTTGACTAACAACTACTAGTGAAGGAAAGCACTGTTATTTCTCACAAAGGTTTCTGACATTAGCCTGACAAAATGGCCTCCCCTAAATATATACATGGGCAGGATCAATCTGTCTGCACTGGGTTATTACCTGTCGCCCCTTGATAGGGCCTAGAACTGTTCAATAAGTGGTAGGAACTCAACACATCCTGTAAGAGTGATCTGTGGCTTAAACTAGTTGGTTAACTAAATAGCCAGTAGTGAAAGGAGACTGAGAATAATATCTTTGCTCACTTTATTGGTATGTTTTATAAAGATGATGTACTTTTCACTTTAAAATGTATCATCTTCTCACCCATTACAGCTATATGTACAGCAAGTATAGCATCTTCAACTCTACACTCTGCTCATTTGCTTATGTTTTTCTCCTGTGACTAGACATTTAGATTGGTCTATTTTCACACACAAAATGAAAACAGATAGACAGGTAGATTGATAGAAGACAGACAGACAGATGATAGAGAAAATTTAAATGGTTCAGGTAACATTTTTAAAAGAATGCCAACTAGCTGAAGCATAGGTGTTTTTAATATTGGTGATTTAAGTAATGGAAAGTGTTTAAAGTTAAAAGACTGGAGTGAAAAGTGAACATCAGCTAGTGTGTACTTTCAGAAGGTTTCCATGAAATATGAACATTATGATAGTGATATGAAAACCTTTTCAATAGATTTCCATGTTTTGTCCAATGGTCCAATAATTTCAGATCTTCCCCTAGAGCTTTTCCATAGCATGAACCAGAGCATGTTAGGATCTTATCCAGGGTGTGTTATTTTGGGAAGCACTAGAATAACTTTTTAAAAATTCTCTTTAAGTTTCTGGCCTGGTGGTGCATGCCTGTAATATCAGCACTTGGGAGGCTGAAGCAGGAGGATTGTTGCAAATTCAAGAGCAGCCTGGGCTACAAAGTGAGGTCAAGGCTAGCCTGAACTGCAAAGTGAGTCCCTGCCTCAATAATACAAAAAAATTCTCTTTAAGTATTACTCTAAGAATGTATTATGTTGGCAAAATTTGAGCAATGACTCCATAGTAAATTCACCAGAAAAACATGCTAGTATAACGTCTTTATTTGTGCAATATTATTCTATAACAATGCAAAAACTATTCTTATGGATTCTGAACTTCATGCTTAAAATATTGCTTATGAGAGTACAAACAAAGGCTTTTGAATGATGTTATAAAAGTATATCCCAAGTGGTTTGCTGGATGATAAGCATACGAAGCATAGGGCTAGAGAAAAACATTTGGTTGTAAGAACAAGGATATAAGTTGACCATACAAACTCACACATGACAAATAACAGGAAATGAAACCACTGAAAGAATGGGGGCCAGTATAACTGTAATATGCATCAAGGTAAGTAAGATTTTGTGTCATTTTAAATCTTTCTTCTATGTTCTGGAATTAAAAGTTATGGTATCTACTCCCCCGCAATAATTTTAGATCATATAATTGTTAAATCAAGTGACATACACAAAATTGAACTGAACTAAATTTATAAAAAGTCAAATTTTAGACAATTATTTTTAATTTCTGTGAAATAAACCTACAGAAATACCAGGTAGGAGATTAAGGATGTTCTGGCTCTCAAATAGTTTTAGAGATCTCCAAATATGGAGAACACCCATAACAGATGAATGAATGCTAAGTGAGGAAACTCTTGCTCTTGGATGTATCCTAAAGAATTTAAATATTCATATATATATATATATATATATATATATATATATATATATATTAATTGGGAATAAAAGGCTGACAAGAACAATGGAGAAAAAAAATGAAGTGAATCTGTTTTTATGGACATCAAGAGAATAAGCTTTTACTTTGTTTCATGTTAACTTTGCTGACTACTAAATGTGCAGCGAAAATACCCACTGATTTTTGCAACAACAGAAGTCCTATGGGAGTAGGTTTATACCCGCAGAAGTAAAATTGTGAAAAAAAAGCATATTTATACAGATTTTTTGGAGACACTTCAGGTTAATGAGGAGCATGGAAGTATTGCAGTAACCAGAACAGAATATGGAATTCAAAAGAGATTTGTTTCTTTTTACATGGGGAAACCAGTGTGAAGAGTGTAGTTCAAGGAATGGCCCAAGTCATCATAATTTTCATCATCATGTTCATGTTTACCGTCATGAACAGTGATTTTACCTAGACACTATAGAACTCTTTGGTAGAGATTAGTAATATATGCTACCATGTATACCCTAGTCATCTGAAAAATGTTACTATCAAAATCAACTAACTTCATACAATAACCGTTTTCTCTATACTTATAAATGACGTGTCGATACTGAGAGAATTTGCCAAGTAACTTACAGCCAGCAAGTAAGGAAGCAGGGATTTCAACCACTATCTGTCAAATTTTAAACTTCATGTTCTTTTCCCACAGTGTATTGTTAGTCTGTAGATATTGGGGAAAGATTGTTCAGTTTACTTCCATGGTTCTTCCAAAGACCTGTCCACTAGTGCAGGGGGTTCCTCTGCCCACTAGTACATGGGGGTTTTTTGAAACTAATAACAGATATTATTGTATCAAATTTTTCTTCATAATGTATGTTACTTAACAAATTATCATTTTTCCTAGTTTCATACTTTCATATATAATTTAACAATAAATGATCCAGTCCACATCATTGCCTAGAACTGGTGCTCAAACCTTAAGCCTGCTTCCAAAATAAGCAGTGCTTAATGCAATTTTACTCTTTAGGTAAAGCCCTGTAAAATCAGAGGAGGCTCTTCACAGTAGACTGGCCGGATCATCTAGTATTATATATTTGACAT
Source organism: Dolichotis patagonum (assembly GCA_004027295.1). Classification (NCBI taxonomy): domain Eukaryota; kingdom Metazoa; phylum Chordata; class Mammalia; order Rodentia; family Caviidae; genus Dolichotis; species Dolichotis patagonum. Next base: position 4,701 of record PVJX010010579.1, read on the forward strand.
CACTGCTGTGGATGGAGGAATTTCAGAAAGATAGAGCAAAGAGATAAATTGATTTTGATATTAAAAACTCGAATATTTTATTTTTATTACTTTGTTAATATACTTCATATGACATTTGAAAAATGAATAAGAGGAATTCATCCTCTTAAAGATATTGGAGTCTTTGGCTCATTTATTCTTCTGGTTATTCTTCTCAAAGACAAATAAAAAGTTAAGACTGAAGCTGTGACCCAGATTCCTGCTCTAACCCTCCAGAATCCAACTTCTTTTTGCTTTGTTTGTAAGCTGTCAGTTTCACAGCTGAAGACTGCAGCCTGTCTCCTTGAGTGACTCCATTTGCACAGAAGGGACAAAACTCTATATGGAACTGTGTGTCAATGGGTTGAGTAGGCTGGTGAGCTATTCATTTTGCCTCTGTGTTAGCTCACCAGTCACTTCTGATGCTTGACTCTAACTGTATCGAATGACGATACAAAAATTCTCCCATACAGGCTGAAGGCCAAAAACACTGCAACACATTCAAAACTCTTCAAGCTTGACAGCATTTGCTGAAAAGAAGTAGCTTCTTTGACTGCAGCTCTCTGTCCTGCCACCACATTCTCCAGTTTAGATTTACACTGTCTGAGTCCAGTGCTTTCCAGGTTCCCTCTGAAAGAACTCAAATTTTCCACACAGAGAGGACAGAATCAATTTGGAGTCAGACATGAGTAAAAGTAGCATAAACGTAGTGCCTTGGCTGTGCTCCTCTTGTTGCCAAATCCTGAACCTCATAGAGGAATGATTATCCATGCTGTGTTCTGGCACAATGATGTTGGCATATTTCTCATCTATAGTTTACACCTGTCCTGTCCAGCACAGTAGCCACTGGCCTTATGTGGCTCTTAATCATTTGACACATGAATAGTCCACATTGAATTATTTTCTTAACGTAAGCACAAAATAGATTTCAAAGACTTAGCCTGAAAGGAACTATACAAAATATTCTGTTAATATATTATAACAAGTATATATTGAAATCATAAAATTTTAGATACACTGGGATAATTAACATATAGTCATAATATTAACTTCAATAGCCTATTTTTATATTTCTTAAATTGAACATATGGCTAGCAAGGTATTTCTATTAGTAATGTTTTATTCATACAAATATTTATATTTTGTCCTTTCATAATGGAATCCAAAGTTCTTAGGACAGATTATGACACCCTGGAGTCCTCAGGATCTAGTGCTCAATAATTTTCTCCAGTCTTAAGTTTGTATTTTCCTTATGTGTAGCTAAGTTTCAGCCAGACAAAATAGTACAAAAATAAACAAATGAACCATAGTTTTTCCACATCTCTAAATTTTATACAACTCCTATCTGTGAGCCAGTCAGAGCACAGAATGGGGAGAACCAGTAAGGAAGCTGAGGCCCAACCTGTGAACCAGATACAGCACAGACCAGGGAGAGCCAGACAAGAAGCAAATACTCCACCTGTGAGTCACCTGGAGTGTGGACCAGGGAGAACAAGGAAGGATGCTAAGCCCCCACCTGTGAGCCAGCTGGAGTGCAGACCAGGGAAAAACAGAGAGAAAAAAATAGACCCTCTCAAACTCCATTAGCAAGCAGCCCATTTGGAGGAACTATGTTATTTGATTGACTTTGTAAACCTACAAATTATCTGAGCAACTATTTAGAAGACAATAATATGCAATACAGTAACTATTGTAGCTTTCCTACTTTCTTATCACTGTTTCAATTTGTTTTGTTATTCTGCTTTATTCCCTTTTAAATTAAATTTAAAAATTTAAAATAAATTTTATACAATTTCCTGTTTTGTGAGAAATTCTTTTATTTAGTGAATTCCTATGCATTCTGAAAGACTTAGCAGAAAGTGATAAAATTCTACAGTTCTAAATCGATATATTTTGCAATCTAAGCATTTGTTGAGTAAATGCATTTTAGAAAAAGAAGATCAATTATTTTAGTAAATTACTTTTGATTATCTGCTATAGACAGTTGTGTATAACGGCTCTGATCTGAAGCTATTATGCATTCATTGTGATTGAAAAGGACTGCGCTAATCTAACATCAGACATGTTCTAAATGATAGCACAGCTCAGTCACAAGCACCTTGGACAGAATTAGGGGGAAATGATCCGAATCTAGTCCTTTCAGTTTTATCTTTTGCCTGTGAGCTCTTAGGGAAACCAGTTAGTTTTTCCTGGATTTGTGCCATCAATTACAAAATAGCATGTCTTCTAAAATCCTCAAAGACTGAGCTTGTTAGATCTCTATGCCCTTCTATCTTTTTGCAGTATTACAATAACTACAAAAGACACTTTGGCCAGTTTAAATAATTATCTTACACATTCCTCATCCAAATTCTATTTTCCATTTCTCAGCACATATTTTGAAATTTGTGAATAATTTCTAAGGTATGTTTGCTTACAAAATTTAAGTTTATTCCAAGAATCAGAAATTCTGTTCTATAGAGATTTTATTGGAAAAAATATTGAGTTAAAAGTCTAAAAAATAGTTTCACTGAAGTGGCAAAATTCTACAATGTAATTATGTACATTTTATTAATTCACCTGTAATATTTCTCAATCTTTATTTTATAAATATTCTTTTGGGATGTATCACTCTTTTATTTATAAGAAATTTTAATAGAATTGTTTAATGGGCATATGACAATTTATGCAAAGATCTCAATAACTGCAGGAACTTTCCACCAGACATAAGATACACATTTTTTCCCAAAGGAGAACAAACTCATTGAACATATTTTTATAGTAGGTAAAGTTCTTTTCAGATAATCAATCAAAATTACTGGGTGTAGAGAAATGTCTATTTCCTTGTAAGCCAGATTCATCAGTATTTATATTTTTATGAAAAAATATCCAGGGGCATCTGTTGTAAGGTGATTGCAATAGCCTCTGGATTGGGCAAAAAATCTGTGATTTCTAACTCCCCTTTGGAAAGGGGCCCAAATTTAAACATTGGAATCTTGTAGGTGGGTTTCATATACTTGCCAATGACACTGAAATTCTTTGTTGATGTGAGAATATGAAGTGGCTGGAGAAAGGCCAACAAAGATGGTTTGTTTCTTAATCATGGTAGATGCTGTCATGCCCAGATTCAGTAGCTTTTAGATGAATAGGTTCAGTCCCACACAATATCTAGACATTAAATTTAATTTTAAGAAATCGAACAATGTGACAACACAAGTGAAAATATCCATGTAGAACACAAAGATAGAAACCTTTTGAAGAAAAAAAAAAACACTATTGCCTTCCTGACCTTAAATTTCTTGCTACTAGAACAACGAGGAAATAAACTTTTACTGTTTAAATCATGCAGACTGTGGCTTCTGTTATTGCAGTTTATACCATTAGCATAACCCTCTGTGACTGATCAAAATGTCCAGTCATAAGAGGTACTGACATTTTTTATAAGATTAAATTAATATAAATTTCTCATTAGAAGAATTAGGGCATTTTAAAAACACATTGGATTTTGTGATATATAAGCAGAATTTCATTCTTATGTCTGAATTTTCCTAAATTCATGAGATTATAGAAAAATTATTTAAATGTATTTGAGCTTCAGTTTCTTTTTCTAAATTTAGCAATTTTTTATGAATAAATATTTGTAGTACATAATTATTACATTCATCTAGAGGAGTTGGTACATGTATATGCCACATCTTAAATTTTTTTTCATCCCCTCACCCTGTTTAAACAGCAAAACAAAAGACAGGTCATAGGAAGTAGGGAGATAGATCTTTCTCAGTAGGAAAGTGATCAAGAGATGGACCTTCAGTTTCTTGATATCAGTCAGGTATGGGAGGGCTATTCCAAGGCTAATGGCTGGCACAGAATAGACATTGAAGAAAAGTTAGATTACAGCTTCATTTTCTCATAACTTTGTCTAATACAGTCATAAAATAGATATTAACTGAAAGGCTTTGAAATTAAATTTGGATCCCATTTGAATTCATCAGACCTAGATTCAAATCCTCGTTCTGCCACCTACCAATGTAGGTTTTTGGAAAAGCTGTCCATCTAATGTCTGTAAGCCTTTCTGTTTCATCTATAAAATGTTCATAATGCAGTCAGGAGGACTAAGTGTGAATTTTTTATGAAAAACGTTTGCTTTTTTAGAAACATGCAGATTTATTTTAGATCAATTTGGCAGATGATGCAGATTAGTTTTTTGGTTTTAAATGAACTGAAATAGAAACTTCTAAATAAGCTGTGTCTGCCTGTGAAACAAGCATCTTTAAGGTAGAATAACGGTATCTCACAGAACCACATCAGCATGAACATATCAGACAAATAATCTGAAATGTGGTTTTTTACACAATGGAAAATGACTCTGTCATAAAGAAGGATAAGCTTGAAGGCAGTGGACACACTTTGAGATCACCCGTTAATATGAAATAAATAGCAAACACATTTTCCAATGTCACATTGTTTCAGTGGTGTGAGAAACTAAAATTGTAAATAAGGACCACAATTTATAATAGATATTGGGAAACAGAAAGAAAATGTTCAAATGGGAAGGACAGCAATGAAAGGGAGAAGAGTAAGGGAAGGTAGAAAAAAGAATAGAAGGAATAAAATGGAAACAAATTTTTTTGAGGGGAAGAAGGGTAAAAGGGAAGGGAAAGTATTGGGGGGAAGAAACAAGTTGTATCATGTACAGGTACAAATTCCCTATGATGTATGTGATCATTATGTATATATAAAGCATGCTAATAAAATTAATTTGAAAAAAGAGAAAAAGTGGAAAATGTTTATATATACCTTCAGGATGAAGAAAAACACCAAAATTATCAGTGTCTGAAGATATGACATTACTAAAAAGAACGGAGAAAATAGGAGAGGTTGTGAATTCTTTTAGAAGAGCTCATCTGTAGACATGCAAATTCTAACTTCCCATGGTTTCATTGTTCAAGAAGAGCTGAAAATTACAAAAGCTTTAAGTCATTTCCATGACATTTGTTACATGCACTGACATTAGTGTTTGGCAAGGAATTCATAGGCAGGTAAGTGATACTATACCATTGAAATTAATTTTTGCTACCTTGTAAAGAATACAAATTCTGTATATTTTCAAAAGGAAAATGTTTAGAAAGAGCTTGATGCATTAAAAAGAAAACTTCCGGAAATGTTTCTGACATTAGTCATATCATTTGGGTATATTTTTCTATCAGCTTCATGGATTGTAGTGTTTACAACAGTCTATGACCTCTCTGTTTTATAGAACTCACCACATTTATTTGCTACGTACTTCAAGTTTCAGTTAATATTTCTGGGCCCCAATTCATGAAGATACTTGGCGAATGTTAATTCCACTACTGCCAAGGGTTCTTCCTATACTTTTTTAAATACACATTCACAGTCCTTGTGTGGAGTTGGTGCATATATATAATACATTTTAATTCCTTTTTAAATCTTCTTTCCCTTCCATTCCTTTTCTCCCTCCCTTCATTTCCTGATTCCCTTTTCACTTTGGAAAGATCTGTCTCCCTACTTTCTATTATCTTTTATTTTGGTCTTTATTTGTGATTTGGGTTTCTCATAAAAGAGAAACTATGTGATATTTAAATTTTTGCACATTAATAGCTGCACAATTCATAATAGCTACATCTTCCTAGAATTTTACAGCTGCAAATTCTCATTAGACATGATATGCACTGAGTATTTGAATGTGTTAGTACTAAGTAACAAGATTTTAGGATTTTTTAAAAAACATGATCCCTAGCCCTGCTGCCTATGTAGGCATTTCACAAAGCAAATTAGAACAGACATAACCTCTGTCGTAAGGGAACTTAATAGCTAAAGCTTCTTGATTGGATTCACCCAGTGTTTTAATAAAATCACTCATGGTCCAATTCTCCTGTCCTCATTTTGCTGCTGATGAACTCCCAGGATAGTACCAAAGTGTTAGCTTTTCTCACTCTGCTGCACTAATGCCTGCTGTTTCCCCACTCTCTAAGCCTTTAATCATACCTTTGGGATAGTACAATGTAGTAGACTTTTTAGGATTACCTAACACGCAGGAATAGCAAGTTATTCTCTGAAGCATATGGAGGCTGCCCATGTGCTTTATTTTCTCTTTTTCATTCAATAAATCTTTGCTTCTGCCTAAAACTCTAGAGGGTACTTCTGGCTGAGAGTAATCCATGAAACTGGAGTCCTACTCTCTTCCTATCTTTGCACTGAGAAAAGTGAGGCAGTTTTAGGAATATTGCAAGGATTTCAAAGTATATTGACTCATAAACATATGAAATCTTAGGTCAGATACTAGAAATAAGAAGTGATTACAGTTATGCGTTAAGTGTGATAAGAGTTCATTCTTCCTGACAAACAGGGAACTTGTTCAGTTTCTAGGTGTTTCCACAACCTCAGTTGGTGACCTAAAGAGGTATGATGTTACTTAAACTGTCATATGATGAAATAAAAAGAAAAGTTTCCATTAAAAAGGGGAGGAAATTTCCATTATTGGTCCCTTGGTTCTATGCATTGAGTATTCGGATGTGTACATAACACGTGGTACATGTACATAACACAAAAATATTCTTTTTTAATCCATGGTTTTCATGATTACTTAAATAATTTCTCTTTTACTTGATCCCTACCATTTATAATGATAGTGTTCTCTTACCAAATGGAAGAAAAAAGACAGAAAAAGAAATAGTTACATAGCAATGTTACGGTTTAGTTAAACCACCAAAGGGAGAAAAAAAATAAATATTTTTGTAGATGAGAGGGAATGATAGACATAGAATAGAAACTTATATTGGTTGAAAGAAAAAGATAGTGGATAGGGTCTATTTTGGTTGTTATTATCAGTTTTTTTTTAATTTTAAATAGGGCAGTGTGGAGTTCAGTGGTAGAACTTGTATACTTGTACACTGTTAAAATTAAGTGAATAAAAAAGCAAAAGATGAACAATCTTTTTCCTGGAAGTTACTTATAGCCAAAAGGCAATAGTGGAGTCAGAGTTATCCTATAAAAAGCTACTGAAGGAATCCAATTATGAAATGACAAGATTCTTTTCCTTTCTCATGCTCTTTTTATTTGGATGTGGCATTGTCTGAGTGTTAGACAAGCATTCTACCACTGAGCTACAAACTCAGCAAAAGTCTTTCAGTAGCAGAAACACAGAAGAAAGAGTTATTGATAAACACATATCTAAGAAGGAAGCATGGTATTTGGCATCATATTTCATCTACGGCTAGATAAGATACAAAAAGTAAGAGACAAAGGTATTCCTATAGTTTCTAGTTTCACAGAGCCACTAACAGATGGTGTGACTTGTCTGCAAGCTGGTGTTTGACAGAGAAAATGATGTGTTTCTCTTTGGATACACAGTTCAGTACAAGGAATCCAAAGATGGTTCAAACTCTATGGTTACTCTAATACTGGAGATTTCATGAAAGGTCTGGACAAGAGAGAATAATAGCATGATCACACAGAGATGAGAGATAAACTAAAAAACATTGAGTGGGTATTAAGAGTAGAGAGCCTGTATCACAGTTTTGCCCAGAGAGAAATGAATGATTAAAGAGCAGAGAAATTGTTTGCAAATAAAAATAATGTAAGACAATAATTAAATAGATATATTATTAATTTTTGACATTGTTGAAAGTCACATGGAGAAATTTTTTCCAGATTTAAAACCAGAAGCAGAGAGATTAAACAATTTACTTATCTCTAATGTCAGAGGTAAGACATCTACATACAAACCTGTACTGCCCAATAAAGAAGGGAAAATGTTTGCTAGAATGGTTGCCAGCAATGGTCTTTGACATGAATCTGTGAAGGGAAAATAACTTTCCAGATTGAAAAAGTGCTTTTGATTATTAAGTGCCTCAGTCAAAGAAATATGACCAGGACTGGAAGAAGGGCACCAGATGTGGTAGTTGGTGACCCGCAGTGGAGTTGTCTCAGTGGAGCAGTAGGTCAGACTTCAGAATGCAAAGTTAGAATGAAGATAAAGTGGTCAAAGGAGCACTAACAGTGCTAGTATATGGAAGAAGAAAGAGAGAACCAAGCTAAATTAGGTAAAGCTACCTTACCAAGGAAACTGCTAGCTTATTAGGGAAATTTTCATCCATGTGAGATACATTCTTTAGAGATGTACAAAATTCCATTTACTTAGAACAACTTACAGATGTTAAACTAGTGATTCTGTTTGTAAAATAATGGCTTCAACTGCATATTACTTGACTGCTAAATACGTTACATTTTTCATAATAATTGCATAACAACCATTAGAGAATATGTTTAACACAAAACTCTAAAGACTTCAGTAACTTTCTGAAGGTCACAAAAATCAATGAATATTAGTAATATAAGCTCGGCTATTTAAATTTATCAAGAATTCTTTCCATTATATCATATGGAAATGTATGAATAAATCTGATTGTCACTTTGCTGTTAAGAAAACACACATTTTTATGTAGATGAAAAATGAGAACCAAAGAAAGAAATAAACATTAAGTGAATCTTCTGAAAGGTAACTTCATACTAACATAAGGTGAAATGACACTATTTTGCCTTTGAGGACTTCTGTAGTTTAAATAGATCTGTTAGAAATGATTAAAATAACTTCATTGCTTAAATATATTATTAATAAAAGTAAAAGAGATAAAGTATTTTAAGCAAGTCAGGCCTACCTTTATAAGAAAAGCATTAACAGTGCTTTATCCTACATACTTCCTTTAAAAATAGTCTTCTGCTCTAATATGTAAAGACTTAATGTCTTGCAGATTCTTTGGGTTGTTAAAATTAGAAAGGAAGATGCAAGAATTCACTTTACATTTTACAGGAATTCTTAATCATTTTTGTCATAATCAACTTTGGTACTTTGATGAAATGTGGGAACTTTTTTGAAATAATTTATTTTAATAGCATACATTCTAATGCACTATAATTAAATAAAATTATCAAATAAATTTGAAAAAAGTAAGACTGGCATTTGGATATATCAATTTTTTTTTACTTTTTTGTTAATTAAATTTTTGGTACATTTTAGATATATATAATGGTTACATTCATCATAGAGACTTGCACCTGTACACAATATATATTAATTCTTCTCCATTCCACTCACCTCCCTTCATCCTCTCCCTCCCCTTACTGATAAAAGACTTGTTTCCATTTCTTCCTTCTTTTCTCATTTTTTCTTTTTACTTCTTTCTTCTGTCCTCCTCCTTCCTTAATCTTCCTTCCCAAATGAGCATTTTCTTCCCATTTTATAACATCTAATATACATTCTGGTCCTTATTTACCCATGTGGCTTCTTATACTAGACAAATAAGGAAGTATTTAAATGTATGTTTAATTCTCTTAACAGTATGGTCCTAAAATGCATTCATTCTGCTGGAAATGTCTCAAATTTATCCTTCTTTAGGTTGAGTAGTACTTCATTATATATTTTTAAAAAAACCACAGCATCTTCCCATGTATCACTTGATGAGCATTTGGTCTATTTATAAGATTTAGCTATTGAAAACTGTGCTGCTATAAACATGAGTGTACATATATTGCTGTGGTAGGATGTTTTAAATTCTTTTAAAAGATACTAAGAACAGGAATAGCTGGGTAAAATGAAACCTCTAGTTAGAGTTTTTTGAGTAATCTCCACACTGATTTCCACAGTGGTTTCACTAGTTGACATTCCCACTGACAGTGGAGAAGGGTTGCCTTTTCCCCTACAGCCCCACCAGTATTTGCTATGGGTTGATTTCTTGATGATAACCATTCCTTCTGGAGCTAGGTGGAATCTTGGTGCTGTTTTACTTTACATCTGCTGAATAATCAGTAATGTTGAACATTTTTTCATATATATAGTTCCCATTTCTACTTCATCTGAGAAGTGCCTATTCATTTCAGATGACCATTCTTGGATAAAGTCTTTAAATTAAGGGGGTATAATATTTTTAGTTCTAGATATTAGTCCTTTATTAGAGGAAGAGCTGGAAAAAATTTTCTCACTCTGTGGGTTGTCTGTTCACTCTTTTGATGGTTTCTTTTTCTGTACCAAAGCCTTTTAGTAAGATGAAATCCCACTTTTTGATTCTTTGTACTATTTCTATTGCAATCAGGACTTTGTTCATAAAATCTTTGCCTACACCTATGTCTTCAAGAGTGCTACCTATTCTCTCTTCAAGCAGATTTAGTGTTTCTTATGTAATGTTTAGCTCTTTTATCCATTTTGATTATAGTTCACATGAAAAACTAGTGATTGATCTAACGTTTCCTAAAAGTTTAAGAAATGTTAAACATGTCAAGGTATCTATAGCAACTATAATATGACACAACCCATCTATGATTTATATTGGTGACAACTAATGGAAATATTAACAGAAATATAATAGATACTACTAATATTAACATACATTTTAAATTATATTCTTCATTGGAAGAATTGTTTAATTTCCCTTTGAGTTTAATGCAAATAAATATGTATATTTTATCTAAAGAAATTCCTGAATGTCATCAATTCTACCCACAAAATATTTAAAGAAAGAAGAATCCAAATAAATTCTATAAATGTAGGGTAGACTAAGAAATTGAAATGAACTTCCCTTTTTCAAATGATCCCTTTTAACACAAATCAGAGGTGCCTATCATAACATAGGATTTTGAGATCAATTGATTTCCCACCAAATATTAAACACATACTTAATGTCATTTAAAAAGTCCCTATAAATAGCACTTTTGTTCAGTGACTTTCTATTACAATATGACATGATTCCACTCTAATTCCCAGTACATTATACATCATTAACCAAAAATGTCTTTATTCCTTCTCATTTCTGTGCCTCTCTCCTTTCATTGAAATGTGTTTCTTTTTGTAGTTGAAGCCTTACCAAATCCTATGCAAATCCCAGTCTGGTTGCATTTGATTTACTACCAGATAGTTATTTCTCATTGCAGTGTGGAGTCTTCAAAGGCATGGATTGCTTCAAACTTCTGTGCATGCTTCTCATTGCTCAGGACCTTGAAATATAAATGATGTAAGTATTTGTTGTTTGATTTGCTGATCTGTTCATCCTTTACTTTATTATGTGTACTCAGGAGTAGCTGCAGGGACAGTTAAAACCTGAACTTACTATGGTCTTTATTCCTGAATCTTTTTGTAAGTGTAGCTATCATGTTTTCAGAAAAATTTGAAATTTGACTGTATGATAATTACAGGAAAATAAGTAAGTCCAATAACCAATGAAAGATGTGTAGAAAAGTAAAAATTTCTAAGTATATTTTCTTGATTTATTAGCTGTATGATTTTATAATATAAAGTCTGTCTGTTGCACACAGTATCAAACTTTCAGAAAACTGAATGTTTCTCACTAATTCTTTAGCTCTGTACATTCAAGACTAAGAGAAATGTTAAGAGGAAGAGAGTATTTTAAGTCACATAATAAGTTTCAACCAATCTTTAAGAATAATTGCCAATGACCACAATTGAGTATTCCTTTCCAAGGGAATCATGGGAGAAATATTCTTATTTCATGAATTTAACATAACCATTTATATGCTTAAAATTGTAAAATAATGTTGTAATAGAGCAAGAATTTATGTTCATATCATGAAACAAAGAGGACAAATTAGGTTGATAAACCAACTGAATAGTAGATATAGGTAGAACAAGTTCCTGAGGAAGAAGAGTGAGTACTTGATGAAGAAAAAAATATGTGAATAAAAAAATGGCAAAAACTTCTTAACTTGGCAAATTACATAAGTAGATTCAAGAAAGTCACCAAATCATGAAGGAGATCAAGTACATAAAACAATTTCTAGAGTCAAAGTACTGGATACTGAAGATAAAAAAAATGAGAGTAGTCAAAAAACAATGAGATTGCACATATACAGAAATAAAAGTTCGGATGGTTAACACTGGAAAGTAAGGAAGCCATAAGGTTGTAGAAAAAACAACTTTGAAGTTCTTTTAAAAATGTAACTAAAGTTTTTTAACCTGAAATTTTATCCTCTAGACTAACAGAGAAATAGAGATATCTTCAGATATTTTCTCCTTTTTCATGCTATCAATATAGTATGTATTTAGGCAAGTAGATAGGTGAAAGAATAAGTAGATGGATTATGTAGATGATAGATAAATAAATGATAAAGTGATAGGGAAGTAGTTAGGTTGAAGATAGAGACAGATGAAAATATTCTGTCTGGTGGGGTGGTCTGGTGGGATAGTCTGGTGGGGTGGTCTGGTGGGGTGGTCAATGGAAGTGTAGTATACATGGCGACTAAGCCATAGAGGGGAAAGCAAAACAAAACCTGTATGGTTAGAAGGGCCTACCTTTTACTTAATGGCATAGTATTCTGAATAATCAATGAAAGATAGACATATGTGTATATTTTCATAAAAATACAACCTCTAAAATATAAGTTATATTACTTTTATAATACAAAGTAATATAATCAAAGCAATACATAAAATTAAATATTAAAAAATAATAATTCAGAGAAATGTCCAAAAATTTGAATATAGAAATGATAATAATGACAAAAAATCTGAATGGTTAAGAAAAAGACAATAATAAAATGTTATATGTGAATTGAACATTTCTTTTATATATTAAATGTTAAATGGTCAAACACACTGCTCAAAAGACTACACATTGTCAGATTGAATTTAAAAATAGATTTAACTCTATTCTCTATATAAGAGGACCACTTGTGAAATAATAAACATGGGATGAAAGTAAATAATGAGGTATTAATGGAAAACGTAAGAAAAATAAAGCTATAAAGCCTCTGCTAACAAACTAGATATATACAGAATGAAGAAAATGATCAGGATAAAATAGAAAATATTTCTTCATAAAAGGGTCAATAAAAATAGCAATACTGTCTCACTTTCTACCTAAAGATAAACATTCAAAATGCATGAAAAAAAGCAAAGGCGAATACAAAAATTTACAGTTGTAAGTACTGATTTCAATATTTCTCTCCTATAATAGAACAAGTATATAGGAAATCAAGGGCATAGAAAATCTGAGAAAAATCTTTCAACAATTTGGCGCTAATTGACATTTTAAAACACTACACTCATCCAAAGAAGAATAAAATGCTTATCATGTTCATTTAAAACATTTATGAAGTAGATAATATTTTACAGCATAAATAGAACTTTAGCATACTTAAAGTAATATAAATCATGTTGAATATGCTCTTTGGAATAACTGAACTTAATTGGAAATCAACAGAAAAAATCCTGAAAAAAAATCTCCAAATATTTTAATATTAGCACTTTTCTAAGTAAACCAAGATCAAAGACAAATTGCTTGAAGAAATTAGAAAATATGTTGTATAAGGTGAAAATGGAGAGACATACCAAATTTGTGGCATGCTATATGACAGTGTTTAGTAAATTGATAAATATATCAGTTTTTCAGTAAATTGACTGCACAACAGCTTAAATTTGAAAAGTAGTCAGGTTTTAAATATTCTTAGGAATTTTTATAGGATACTTTTTTGAATTTGTTAAATATAAAACAGGAAAATAGAGCAGTTACTGTTTTATGAAAGTTTTGACATAATATTTTTAAATTTTAAGTACAAATTGCATCCTATTCAAGAAGGAAGCAAAGGTCATAAAGAGTTATTAAAGAGAAACTTTACTTCAGATATTTGAAGTTCTTGAAAATTGTTCATAAATATATGAAAAAGTCAAAATTAATGGAATTAAATGTTTTAATTCCCTTTATGTTCTTATAAAATTGTATAAGAGCTATTTATTATTTATTACTCTTGTAAACTTTTTTATTTCAAATATACTGCTGCCACTGAATTCACAATTACACGGCTGGTATCGTATTATTAAAAGCATATGTCGTTTTCTTCCATTTCATTTTATCTCACTTTGAAAGCAGACTCTGTATTTTTACAAACTGAAGGTTAGCAGCAACTATATACTGAGAACATCTATCTGGACAATTTTTCCAATAGTAATTGCTCATTTCATATCTCTGTGTTGCATTTTGGCAATTCTCACACTATTTAAAGATTTTTTATTATTATGTTTTATGGGAATTTATGTTGTGATCTGTATTTTTGCTGTATTGATCATTGTGTGGTTCCATGAAATATGCTGTATAAGAGAGCAAATTTAACTGTTAAACTTTGTGTGTATTCTAATGGCTCCATCACCTTGCTCCCTCCATCTCCTTCCATTCCTTGACCTTCGCTAATCCATGAGACATAGCAGTATTGAAACAAGGCCAACTAAAAACCCTCCAATTGGTATGTATGTGTTCAAGTGAAAAGAAAAGCCATAGATCTTTCACTTTAAATCAAAAGTTAGAAATAAATAGCCAGTGAGGAAGGCACATTGAAAACATCCATCAACTAAAATTAGGTCTTTTCACTAGTTAACAATTCTGAGAATGCCAAGTAAAACTTCTTGAAAGAATCGAAACTGCCACCCCAGTGAATATATTAACAACAAGAAAACAAAAGAGACTTATTCACTATATGAAGAAAGTTTGGTGGTCCCAGACCACTAAAAGAACATACTACTCGAATATGTAGACACAGAAGATGAAGCTAGCCAAACATATCCTTCAGTCAGGCACCTAATTCAAAGGAAAACCCTTGTTCATTTCAGTTTTGTGAAGGCCGAGAAGTGTAAGGGAGGTGTAGGAAGAAAAAAACGAAGATTGAACAGAGGAAATAGTAAAAGACAAAGATTTAGAAGAACAAGAGCGAAGGATTGAATTGCTGCCACTGCATGATAAACTTTAATAGGTAAGGAGATTTACTTTTAGATGGGCAAAGAAGATTATGTTTGAAATGAAATCTATTCCAGATGAAGACTGTCATGGCTTGGCCTAGACGTCCTCTCAAAGTCTCATGCGTTCATAGATGGGGCTTTTCACCAATGACTGGATTTAGGGTTTGTGATTCTGGAATTAATTGTGTGATGCTGGTATCAAGGATGTGTAATTACTAAATTAGATCACTGATTGGTTTGGCATCATTCTGGGTAGGATGAAGAATATGCCACCCTGGGTGTAAGTGCTATCTGCCCTTAAGGTGGCTACCCTGCATAAAATATAAGGGGAAAGTTTGATTCATTTCACTTGTAAGTCTAGTCTCAACTTGCATCGACTTATCTATAAAGTCCTTGAGTTTACATTTCTTTACAGCTAGTAGTACTCCATTGTATAATACCACATCATCTTTATCCATTTCTTAGTTGATTGACATTTGAGTTGTTGCTAAGATTTAGCTATTACAAATTGTGCTGCTGTAAACATGCGTGCACATATATTGCTGTGGTATGATGTTTTCAATTCTTCTGGAAAAATAACCATAAGGGGAATATCTGGGTCAAATGGTATCTCTTATCCTTTTTGAGGAACCTCCATACTGATTTCCACAGTGGTTGCACCCATCTACACTCCTACCAACAGCAGAGAAAGGTTCCTTTTTCCTCACATTTCTTACTGATGTTTTTTTATGGTCTCCCTAGTGTAAGAAACTTAAGAATAAATAAGATCAAAAAGTACAATAGATATTGTGAAAGGGAAAGAAACTTATGAAAAGGAAAGAATAACTAGAATGAGGGAAAAGAGAAAAGAAAGAGGGAAAATAATATATTTATATTGAATATATACACACATATATATACACACACAGGATAGCTAAGATAAGTGTACTATTGATTCTATTAGTTTGTTGAAAGGCACAGTTGGTGCTTATATCGTTTGCTCAATTTGGATGCCTATTTCTGTTAATCTGAGCAACTATTTTAAAGACAACAACATGCAATATAATAACTATTATTAATTTTCTATCATCTTGTTCTGAAATTTTGTATTGTTTTTATTTTTTTGTTGTTTTCTTAAATATATATATATATAAAATGGGACAGAAACAGGGCAATTGTGGTTGCTTGTGGCCTATTACTTTTGCTGTCTTCTGGCTGTCATGAACGGTAAAGCCCCTCTGCCTTGCCATTATGCCTTGGAGCCAGTGGATTATAACTGAAATCTCTACAAGTTTTGAGCCAGATAAACCTTTCTTCCTTTAACTGTAGGTGTTAGATATTTTGTTTCAGCATAGAGAAAAGTAACTAAGACAAAGATGTAAACATTGAGAAATAAAAACAAATAACCCCCAATGTTACATAAACTTAATTGATAAAGCGGCAGCAGTTTGAGGACTGACTAAATTTGAGGAATTTATATTATGGATAAAATTGTTGCCAGACAGTATCACATGGTACTGACAATCTTTTGGGAAGAGTTTAAAAGTATGAGTAAATTTATTGTTTTATATTAAGACATTTCCATAGCTATCTCAACTTTTAGCAACTATCTCCCTGATCAGCAAACTGCCATCAGCACCAAGGCATCACTATTCACTATTAAAAATATTATGACTAAAATGATTATTAGCAAATTTCAGCAACATAGCATTTTTTAGTTAAGGTATATAAATTTTTAGACATAATTACATTTGACATTTAGTAGGCTAAAGTACAAGAAAAATAAAAATTTTATATTTCTTAGGAAACCAAAGCAATTGTGGGACTTGCTTTATTGTAATATTTACTTTATTCTAATGGTCAGAACTAAGTACTCAGTGTTACCAACATAATCCCATGTTATGGTTACTTCCTAGTTTCATATTGATACTTTGGTATTTGTGTTTCTACTTTTAAAAATTTGCATATCACATCACTAACTGACAAATAAATTATTTCTGTCATCTGCAAAGAAATTATGTTTAGAGTATTATTTTATCTCTATAATATGTCTTCATTAATGCTTCTGGAATTCATTCTGGTCTCTGTGCTCATCTTTCTCTGTATCAAATTTATAAGGACACCAGTCACATGGAGTCAGGGCTCACATTAATAACGTACTTTTAACTTTACCACCCTGTGAAGATCTTATTTCTGACTGAGATTACTTTTTGGAGAACTGGAGTGTGAATGTTTAAACATATCATTTGGGAATGGGGCAAAATTCAAACAAATGCTGAGCAACTTAATTTTCTTAAATTTTTATCTTTCATCATTAAAATACAAATAGTATTGTCTGCAGTGCTAAGAAATAAGCCATAGATAACCAATTAACATATCAGCTGTTATACTACAGGTGTTCAAATTATATGTATATTTCCATTTGTTTAGATATTTTTATCTTCTTGCTGGTCACATAAAATGTGATTTTTAAAAATTTCAGTTATTACATTATATTTGAACTGATCATCAGTTTGTTTGTCTGCCTTACAACTATTTTTGAGATTCAAACTGTTGCAATAAAATATACATCACCAATGCATAACTTAGCTTACCAATTATAAGTTTATTGATTTAATAAAGAATGAATTCACAGATAAATGGATAGGTGAAAAATGCCTAGATTTTACCAAAAAAAAAATGGTTACAATTTACTTCAGAAGGTAGTTTTTAAAGTTCTCTAAGAGACAAATACATTTTATTTTCTTATCTGTTACTTGACTATTTCCTAGTTTCATGTTTGTGATTTTTTGAAATTTTTGCTAATATGAAAACTTATTTTGAAATCCAAATGATACCTGCAGCAATTGTTTAGGAATTACCTTTCAGAATATTTGCCAAAAAATTCATTGCTCTCTCAAATTATTTCATCTTCACAGACATTAACATTCTGCCAGAGAGGAAGTGTGAGGAGAAAAGATGCTGGTTATAATCCAAACATACATCAATCAAACTTGAATTTTTTTATCACTCTCCCCAAGATGGTAGAAATATCAAACAGATTTACATTTTTGCAATAAAATTATTTTTACCTATTGGTATCTTTGGAGCAAAATCTAGTACATTCAATATTTATGAGAAAAAAGAACTGTGAACAGTATTACAATAGATTTTTAAAATACACTCCATATTTTAAAATACTTCCACTGTATTAGTGATTATAGAAGAAATGGTCTGATTTATAACCAAGGATTGCTTTATAATAATGACCTGCAGCTGGAAATCCATACTCTATTTAGGGACCTGAACTAATTATTCATTATCATGGAATGGCCTGAAATAATCTTTTATAACCCTGAATATAAATCTAAAGTTAAGTAGAAATAAGCCCATTTCCCTTTTATGTATGAAACAATCTCTGCCTTATGTTTCCAGAAAAATATGAATAACCCTTCTCAATTTTACACGTCTTTGTTTGCATAAAGCAAAGCAAAAGTTCAATTAGCAGGTTAAATTTACACACATTTTTAGCAATGTTATTTTTCCAAGTTCTACAAAGAGATTTTTTGTCCTATCCAATGAACTTTGAGTCAGATACACTCATAAAGCTGATCTTTGCAACTGCTATCTACTAGAGTCTAAGGAGACTTGAAAAACTATCTCAGAAAGAAAAGCAGGTTAGATATGAAAACAGTTTCCTCATGTCTTAGTAACTTTCCTCATTGCTGAGACAAAATACCTGACACCCAAAATTAAGGGAGAAAAAGTTTATTTAGCTCACAGTTTGTAAAGGTTTCAGCCTATAATCAGTTAATTAGCTAGTTCTAAGGAATGGTGGCACATGACAGAGAACTAACAGTTCATGGCAATGGAAGACAGCAAAAGCAAGGAGAGGGAAACAACAGGGAGAGGGAGAAGGAGAGGGAGAGAGAGCTCTTTTTGTCCCTTATACTGTATCCAGATATTAGGGCAGTGCCATGTCAACCAGTGGACTGATCCAGCAATCACCCACCCTTAGTCCCAGCACTGTCCTATGAATCACTCTACAGTCAACCACCTCTGAAAAAAAATCCTATGACTGCATGGGGCTTTGGGTGGACACTGAGACACAAACCGTAACACCTCAGATTAGTTAATCACTTATCATATGTGTCTACTACATATGCAAATAATCTTGCTAGAACTATTTATGGGGACCTAGGTGTAAACAGTGAAGTCAAGTCAGAATATTAAATGTAGCTTCTACCTTAGATTTATAAAATCATGAACCCAAAAATACAAATTAACGCACAGTGTTAAAAACCATAAATGCAGTGATACGCAGCTAGTTAAACTATTTGCTTTCTGAAAAGAAATATCCCTGGTTGGTAGCAATTCTTGATTTCCATGATATAAAGATGCCCAATGTGGTCAATTTCTAACTACTAATGTCAAATCACAGAACATGGAGTTGAAGAGTCATGCATGCTTGCAGTCTTTGCAAGACATTGTGAAAAACAAAAAACCAGAACTGGTTAGATATAAACGTGCAGTGCCTGATTATTTTACCAGGTACCATATTAAGCACTCTAGTTGAGAGCTTACATAACAGAAAATCCTGCATACTGAATAGAATGTTGGCCAAAATTAACATTTTGAATATCTAAATCTGCACAATCATCAAAGTAATATTGAAAAATACCAGTAGAGAGCATTGTAGAGCTCATAATGATATTTACAATAAAATATATAACAGATAACATGAAGTTTTCTAGATCATTTTCTGTATATACATATTAGAGACTGTGCTATGAACAAATGAAACAATTGATTAGAGCATGAAAATATGAAGCAGGTTTATGATTTTGTAAGGATGGTAGCGGGCTCAAAATCAATGGTCTTTGAACCAGCTTGAGGGTCTTTAATGGAATTTACAGGCCTTTGATGTCTATAGTGGTAAGTAGGGAGCATTCTGGCAGTAAGTTGGTTGAGCGGGTTACAGGTCATTTTCCAGAAAGTTCTGTTTCCTTATCAGAAATCAGTGGTTTAGGCTGGATAATAATAACAAAAATACACCTACTATTTATTTTCCAGCTTCGGTGCTGTTATGTCCTTTACATAGATAATTCACTTAATTATCACCAACAGCTCTATAAGTGGATACTGTTGTCTTTTATACTTGCAAAATCTGAGATGATTGTTACATAAAGTCCTACAGGTAGGAAGTAACAAAGTAAGAATTTCAGCCTTGATCTTCCTGACTGTAATCTCTCAGACATTTCCTCAACAGTGCTCAGGGTTACTGTTCTTTAATCTCAGAAACACCTTGGCATGTTTCCCTAATCACTAATATGGCAATGCAGCAGAGCTTTACTGAGGATCTAGGGTTTATCCTTTCATGGATATGTGTCCTTATAAATGAGCTCTAGGAATGCCAGGGAAATTTGCCACCAAGTCTTCATATTACCTTTTAGCAATATTCCCATTTACTAATTAGGAAGGAGGCCCACATTCTCCTTGGCTTTAGAAAAGTGATCATTTGCTTAATTGAGCTCAACAGAAAATTTATGGCCTTTGATATTTTCTTTTCATCTCTTTTGGGTTGTTTGTTTTTAATTACTTAACATATTTGAAGCTACCTCTTCTGAATGCACCTCAAACTTAGGGCTAAAAAGCCAAATGTTTCAAAGGTTTCAAGCCAAATGTTTGTTTCCCCACCTTCTACCTAAACAATAAAAAGAAATTCCATAACTAAACCATGTTTTCCTACAACTCTGTAGTTGTATAAGCAATACCAGCTTCTGAGAGTGGTTCCTACCCTGTTCCATATTTGTTTACCTGGTAAATTCTTCTTACGCTTTATGGCTATATGACCTTAAAAGGCCGCAAAGCATTCCTTATCTCAACTCCTCCTGTTCTGTTAAGTGACTATTATTTTTTGTATAGCTATAGACTGTCTTAGGGCAGAAATAGTTTTAATCAGACAGTTTATCTCTTGTACCCAGTGCAGTGACCATTAAATAGGAACGGTCTGTGTACAATACTTAGTAAAGTGTCTGGTGCATGTATATACAATGTTATTACAATTAGGTGCTCAAATATTGAAAGTAAAATAAATAACTGGATATATTCTTTCAGAAAATATTTTTGATGTTAACCCTATGCTAGACACACACACATAATATCTTTTAGTGTTGAACTGTATACATTAAGGTTGTTTCCTGATTTCTCTATAGTTTATATTCTCTTGAAGGGAAGTGTATATATATATATATATATATATATATATATGTGTGTGTGTGTATATATATATATATATATGTATGTATATATTCTAGAAATTCAATTATATTCTTCCTCCATTACTTTTAGCTACTCTTACCTCTGTCATATGAGAGTTTATAGCATTTATAGCCCTGCATTTTGATGAAAGACTCATAACACAGAGCAGCTAAGATAAAAGTAGTTCTCTAGAGGGTCAGGTATACATTATTACTTTATCAATTCTCTCCAAGTTTTTAAGACTTTTTTAACAAAAATTCAAGGGCTATTTTCAAGACATCTTATTAGATATTTTGTTTAGACATAAGTATATTATGCAAGTATTTTTCTAATTGAGAAATTATCTCAAAAGGTCTATATTATTTTGGATTGTTTTCATTTGTATTTTATTTTCTAGACAAGATAAGACCAACATTTCTATAAGAAATAAGTTTTGATAGTTTTGTGAGATAAATACATGAAAAATATTGTGAATTATTTGTGTGAAATAAGTACAATTGTGGTAAAATATGAATTTAGAATAGGATGATGTGCAAAAAATCCAAGGCTTTATCACATTATTAACTACATGACTGCATTAATCAGCTTTCCTCTTTGGTGTCCACAATACCTAATACAATTTAAAGAAAAAGAAGTTTAACTTGCTTCATGGTTTCAGAGAATTCAGTCCATGATTGGCAGGCTTTGAGGCAGGAGCATCATGGTGTAAGGATGGGATGGATGGAGTGAAGATGGCTCATGGTTGACAGGAAGCAGAACAAGAAACTGTACTAGAGAGAACGGCCCACGAGCAATATATGGTACTCAAGATCATGTTTCTGTGACTCACCCAGGTACAGCTAAAAATGTGGTGCAACAATACTCTGGGTGGCTTCCAATCAAGGTAACAATCTATCTTAACCATCACATCTATCCCATGTAAATGTGTATCCATCCCCTAATCATACTTAATCTCTGAATAAGAACAGGGTCATAATTCTGTCTAATATAATACAACTATCTTGTATAGAACCAAAAATTAATAATGTCTTCCCTAAAGTCTCAGGATACAAACAAAATGTAGACAAATTTTCTCCCAGAGCATAGCACATATAGAGTCTCTAGTCCAATTGACACCTTCTGAGCCTAGTCTTTCGCTCTCCAAATTGTGGGCTTCTCAGCTCTGTCAAGGATTATCCATCAGGCACTAATTGCAGCATTGTAAGGCTTCTCTATCCCAAATCTCCAGAACCTTCCAAACCCTTTCTGAAAACCAGTTCTAAAGGCTTCTAAGCCATATGTCCAAGGAAAGTCACAGTAACTTCTCTAGTACCAATTCTCTACAGGGATAATTTTGCCTAAAGGTGCAAGAACCAAGTACTAAGCAGATATCCATGCTTCTCCTTAATTTAATGGCAATTCCCTCTTGAAAGACAGGAATGAACTGGCATCAGTTGCAGGAGTGGAGGGTCAGTGAATACTACAGCAATGGTGTGCAGAGAAACAATCCCAGGTCCATCTCTGCTACCTCTACTATTTTGCTGTCACTAGCCTGTTGCATGCAATAAGGAAGGTCACCTAGCCTTTCTCTGTGTCTGTATCTAAATGCTAACCTAGAGCTAATACTGCCTAAAAAGTATGCTACAACAGTGTTGGGAGATTAAAAATAGATAACTAAAACTATTTTGGAATGCATAATGCACAATATAAGCATGATTTACCATGAAAATAATGGCGCTAAAGGTAAAATCAGAGACAGCTGCATTTGCATTGATGATGCTAATGACCACCTGAAATTGGACAAGGAAGGAGTGAAATACTTTTAGAAAGAAAGAAAGAAAATATAACAGAAATTAGAGATGAAGAAGAGCCTGATATAAAGGAAAGCTATTCATATTATGGAAGCCAGGAAATTGAAAGTGAAGGGAGCTAAACACTTCTAGGTCAACTCTTTGCCCCAGTGTACATACAGAGTCCCCATGACCCAATCATCTTCCCCAAACTGCAGTTTTGTACACATGAGACTTTGAAGGGCACCATGCATCTGAACCATAACATCCTAAACTGTGAGCTAGGTTAAACCCTCCTCCTTCAATTGTGTCAGGTACTTCCAGTGACAAGAAAGCTGATTAATACACTGAACTTGCGTAGGCCATTTATTAATCAATCCTAATTAATAACTTTTTCTGACAAAAATCAGGTGAATCAAGGAGACTTCATGGAATAAGAGAAATACCATTAAAACATAAAACCAGTTTTGAAATTGATAATCTTCATAGGATAAAAGTAGATTAGCAGTTATAGCCATTAATAAAAAGAAAATGGGCATCTATGACTACTCTGTAATTTATGTCTTGTCTAGCTAACTTTTGCAAATTAAGAGGATTATTTTCAAACTTTAAGCAGTTTGACTAAGGGGGATATAATTTTAGCTTTGTAACAAACAGAGTTCGTTTTTTTTTCTAGCTCAAAAACTTTAAATAGATTTTTTTTCTATGACATATGAGTTCATCTGTAAATGAAGATGGTTATGAAAATTAAGTTCTTCCATTGAAGTGCCTACAGGCTTGCTTGGGATATAGTGTCAGTCCCAGCAACCTTAAATACTAGTGATCGTCACTGAGTTAGACTGAAAACCTAACAGCTACATCCAGTCATGTTCACTCCAGCAGCCCACAAAGGCATCACAAGGTCTTCCCCTAGCCTTCCACGTCCCTCCCACTCCGCCCAGACATGCTGCTCCTGCCATATGTGGCCACAGAAACCAAGAGGAAGAGTGAGAAAGAGAAGATCAAGTAAAAGAGAATTGTAAAGCAGGGAAAAAATGGCATTTCATCCCAGCAGAGTCAACTTTAAAAGGGTTCCAGTGTTGTACAATACACAGGCACATAAACAGAAGATAGATGGATGAAAGATAGTAGACAGATAGATAGATAGACAAACAGCTACAGATGATAGATGATAGATAGATAGATAGATAGATAGATAACAGATGAGAGATATTAAATTTTGGTGTAACTTTAAAATTTTGAAGTTTTGTAGCTATATTTACTCATCTATACACTTTTAAATTATTATAATTACATTGAGAATTTGAATAGAGGTTTATCATTTACAAGGTAGAAGAAAAGAACAACTTAATTGCAAAGAACTAGACATTTGAAATTAGGCAGATATGGTCAATCGTGGCTCTACTACTTACTAACTATATAATTTTAAGAAAATTGCTTAACTTTTCTATGCCGCGGAGTTTTAATTGGAAGAGTAGCAACTAAGAAATATTACTCATAATTGCTAATATAAATAAAATTGTATATGTATATGTGTATATACATATATATAGATACATATACATATTAGAGAGAGAGTTATAGAGCTAGATTGTTGAAAATTAGGGGAAAATGGTGCTCATAAATGGTACTTTGAGAAATCACTCTCTTATATGTAATTCATACACCATTTATAAATGTTTACACCATGATTATAATGATAATCATTTAAGGATTCCAAAATCAAAATAATACAACACTGGTGAAAGAACATGATAATAAAACAGTACAATGAAAAAATATATATACATATGTACTAACTGTAATAAAATGAAGTAAACCATGGGGTTATATTTCCTATTTATAGATTTCATATTTTTCCAGTTTCATAAAATGTCATATTTTTAATCTTTGAGCAATCATTTGTGCAATGAAAATAATTGTGAACATTGCCCCTCCTGCAGTGCTATTCAGTGTAAATCTGCTGCTCTCTGCCTTGTATTTGGTAGCTGAAGTAGGTGGTTCTGCTCCTGAAAAGTCAATGATTACATAACAAGATTCTGAAAATAATAGTCATGATTTATCATCTTTCCTTAAGTAATAAAAGAAAAAGCAACTTACTAGGCTCTTTTCTAGCAATGAGAATAAAAATTATTTTGAATTATTTAGAATCTTTATTACCATGCTCCTAATTATTCTTTTTCCTCATCAATATATATATATTTATCACTCCTGGAAATTTATAAGTTGAGCTCAGGTAACTCTCTTGATAAAGACTCAAAAATGACTCCCCAGAGGTAAAATTTTCCATATTTGAATTAAGTAATAGACCTTTGAATTGTACTTTCATCTGCTAATACTCTTATAGATTATATTACTTTAGTACTTCCATTTTTCCAGATGTATTATAGTATAGTTCCTAAAGCTTTGGTAACTTTTCCCTCTGATGGGTGTGCATTATTATTCTGTCATTATTTTCCTGTGAAAATCCTTTAACTTAATCAGTTTAAATGTGGTGGATTAATTTATAGTTAACTTGTAACACCCAGCTGAACTGAATCAGTGTGGTGCTGGCGTGAGAATCACATACGAGGATTGTTGCGAATAGCATAAAAAGGACATAGAAGGAAAGGTGTGTGCTGTTGATTCTCCTGGAGAAGCTGGTTGCGCTGGCTTTCCTGATGTGAACCTGACTGAGGACTCAGGCCCTCGCTGTCTCTGAGCATGGCTGTGGTTCTTTTCAGGAGAGCTGTTTCTTACCTTGAGTGTTGCTCCCTGGCTCCAGGGCAGATTCTTCAGCCTGCTGGCACAGATCCTGATGCACACTTTCTAGTTTCTACCACTTTGCGCCTTCCCAGTGCAGATCCTTGATACACACTTCCAGGAGATGTCGGTTCTCAGCCTCCAGTGGGGACTCTTGGAAGACATTGCCATAGGCTCCAGTTCTTCAAATGTATTCGTTCAGGGCATTGCTGTGGGATCCAGGCTCTCAGCTGGTTTCTGTGGTTCTCCAGTGTGTGGACAGATTTCCTGCACTCTTGCATTTGAGTCTTTGTGTCACTATTATACAATAATCCCATAAATTATGTGTCCTGTAATTAGGTTATTTCCCTTTAAAACCCTAACTATAATGCTAAAGTTTCAACAAGAAATATATTTTAAACTGTTTATTCAAATTTCAGGATGCCTACTAAACAAGTCATTTATACTAAAGTTAAATTACTTATACAAATGTGGCTTTCTAATCCCTCTACTCCACAAGAAAAACTACAGGTCAATTATTTTAGTTACCTTGTATTTGTGTTTTGCATCTCAGGAACTCTAATTACTTTGAGCTTGCACCTAGCTAGTTGAAAAATTTGGACTTTGAAGCTAGAAGCATTACTTGGAAATGCTCCATCTAATGCATGTTTGCCAATCCAGCCTTTCCAAAAAGTTTCACCAACAGTTATAAATTCTAGAGCAATTACAAGTTAAATGGAACTTTTATTCCTCGCATGTCCTTATTCAATGAGTGTATAGTTGTCTTGCAAGCCTTCTAAGAAATAGATTATTTTTAAGGCATGGTTCTATTGATCTTGGGTTCCTCTAGGTCAAACAATAAGCAATGCAAATCTAAAAATCATCTCATAATCAATATATTGGCAAAGTCAGCATCCTGTCCCTACACATCAAACTCCTCCATAATGAAAAGTGAAATATATCCCTAGGCTTGTTCATATTATTTTTTCCTTTTATTACCATGTGGCTGGCTGATTTCCTAGACAGCCTGCCATCTCTATTTCTTCTAATTTTGTGTGAAAATTTTTTCTTTGAGGCACATGCTTTTTTTCCCATAAAGAACTTTTTATCCCAAACGCACACACACACACACCCCTACCTGTTTCTGGCACTTATTACAATGTTTCTCATTTTGCCTATTGGGATTTATTTCTTGGTCTTCTTCACTGAAATACAAGCTACAGAATGGTATTGATGTGCTTATGTTGTGTATAATCTTCACATCAGGGATTAGCACAGATGAGAAGCACAATAATTATCAATGATTCTCACCTAAAATTAAATGAGGGGCTAGGTTATTTTTAATAAGTCATTAAGAAAACAAATTTTTTCCTATTGTTTCTACTGTTTTTCTGACGATGTGGTTATATATTATTAAGTATATATATATATATATATGTATATATATGTATGTATATATATATATATATATATATATATATATGTATATATATATAAAACAAAATTTGCCATTTCAATGATTTTGGAATAAACTTCAGAGGTGTCAGTTACATTAAATTGCTGTTTAAACACTACATTTTCCAAAATCTTTTTTTAAAACCTCAAACAGAAACTATCTATTAACCAAAATTTCCTCATTTTCCTGTCCTCTGGTCTCTAAAATCCTTACCTAGTTTCTCATCTTACTGATATGCCTATTATAGATACTTAAATAGTTAGAATTTGATTGCAACTTTTTGTGTCCCATCACTCTGAGCATAATATTTTTGTAGTTAATCTATGTCACAGTACATGTCCGACTTCATTTTGCTTATGGCTAAATTGTATTGCATTGTATGAATATTTAGCTTGTTTAACCTTCCATTTAATCTATGGATACTTAGGTTATCTCCACCATTTGGCTGTTGTGAATAATGTTTTATAAGTACTAATATGCCCATGACTATTTAAGTCCATGTTTTCAATACTTTTGAGTACATACATAGAAATAATATTTTGTGTCATATAAGTCTATTTTTGTGGAACCATCAAAATGTTTTCCATAACAGCTGCATCATTTTACATTATGGTAGTTGTTGATTCTCCTGGCTTCTCTTTGGATAGAGATTGTGAAGAGTGAATGATTTAGAGGAAAGCTTGAAACTATTCTTCATGTATTTGTCTAAAATTGCTGAATGCCTAAGACAGAGAAATATCACCAACTGTAACATTTGAGTACATGGTAGTAACAAGCAAAAACATGGCAAGTCATCGGAGACACCTAAGACCTATTTCAAGCAAGAATCAGTAGTTAAAATATCTTGCCATATCAATATAAATTTATGCAAGTGGCTTCAACATTTAAAATAAATACAGTGCAGAACATAATTTATTTTGGTTTCAAATAAGTTCTGAATTCACATGCAACCTGAAATCTAAGAACTATCATAGAATTGCAGCTATTTTTGGGGAGCTCAGGAAAGGGAAGGAAGAAATTCAAACGTCTTGACATTTAAAGATTTTGTCTTTTATTTGATATCCTTAGCTAACAAAGTAACACACTATCTTTGAGAAAACAATGTTGTTTATTAAATAATAATATGTTTCCCCATCACTTCTTGATTTTTCCAGGTTACTCTTCTGTTCTCATAAAGATGAAAAAGATTTAAAAAAAAAAAGGATTCTGATAGCAAGGTGAGGCCGGTCCCCCTTGTGTGCAGAGCACCATTCCAGGCACAGTAATAACTGGATGGATCCAGTAGAGTCATAAGAGAACATATTCCTTTCACAATCCTTTACCTTCAAATAATTTAGCATAATTTATGTGGTGTTTGTAACTTTCTCTTTCTCTATTTATTCATTTGTTGTGTTTCTTGATGAATTAATACCGAAAAAAAACCAAGGTAAAATGAAATGCATGAGAAGCACATAGATTCTTTGCTATTCAAAGGGAAGCCTTCCTTCACCATTAGAAAACTCTAAATGGTTCTACTCATGCAATGGGTAATGTAAAAATAACCATCAAGACTTTAGGTACTTTAACAGCACTGGGGTTCAAACAGACATTGATTTTATCCTGCATCATTTATAATAAGCTTGTTTTTTAGTGTGCATAATCCACAACCCAAACTGTTTCTTATTTGTAAATTGAAGGGTTGGTTTTGATTGATATTTTACACAATGTGTTAACTCAGAAGCTAAAAGTAAAGGTGACAGTAAGTAAACTGATGGGGCTTGGGATTTGCTAGCTTTATTTCAAAAACAGTGGTTTACTTTTATTTGCCTCATGCTTTTGAAATCTGTGAATAATTCTATTTGAGAAAAATTTCCCACCGTAGAGGCTGTAGTGAGGAACCGACTAATACGAACTACTCAATACTATGAAATTGTTTGTTATCCTTGTCTGAACTTACTGCCTTCATACAAAACCACACAATGACAGCATCTAAGGGGTTGGGATGCTGACAAATAGCTATATATATTGTACAGCATTATAAGTATTTGTGAAGTTCAGAGTAACATGCATCTGTATCACTCTAAGGACCAAAATAAAGTGTAGAATATTCAAAAAATAAGGATTGTGAAGCGCAAGTCACAGTTCTATGTTTTAAAATTTTTCTTTTCTTTTTTAATTTATTGTATTGCACATGATGTCTATCTGTCTGTCTATCTATCTTTAGCATAGAATTCCTACTGGTTGGCTTTAAATAAAGCACCATTTAGTATGGAGATATAATATCTTTTACTTTATTACTTTTAAAGTGAATGAAACCTAACAGAATAGAACATAATAAAGCCAATCAAAACAAAACAGTGAAAGTGTTACAGAACTTCAAACAGGATAATAGGAAATTAAGAATGGCTACCTCATTATATCTTTATAGCTTTACAGTAGCTATTCATTCCATCAGACATAGTAAAATCAAACGAAACAAAACAATAAAACCAATCAAAGCAGAATATTAAATAAATAAAACAAAACAATAAATCAAAGCAAAACATAGCAGTGAGAACAATATTGTATTTAAAGTAACCAGTTTATACATGCTTTTGGAGATTTCTCTATAAGGCAGAAGCTGATTTTCTTTGCTTCACTCACTGGTTTATCTGGTTCCCCCATGTTTAAAAGCATTATCTATAGACAGGCTATTAATATTCAAATCTCTCTGTTTTTAGGATAACTTGTTTCTAGAGTCTGACTCATTCAAGTAAATTGAAGTAAATACTGAATACATGTCGAACATTCTTCAAAGTGGTAAGGTTATAATACAGATCAATAATATAAAATTGCCTATTCTCTTGGAGCTTATATCTTGTGAGGAGTCAAAGATAATAAAATAGAGGACACTAGATGACACAAGTCAACTGAATTAGAAAGATCATTCTGGCTGCGATGTTGAGATTAGACTGACAGAAGCCAGGGACAGAAAGAAGGAGAACAACTAGAACAGCACAAGGGAGAAGTTATGGTGACATGAATCAATGTACTGTCAGCAGAGACAGCGGGGCTGGTTTGAGATATCAGTGTAGATCCTACTCCTCTATTTTTCTGTTCCACTGAATCCCAAGATAGGATCTATACATCATCTTGATTTTACCAATTCACTAAAAACAAAAGGTGAATAACTGCACAGTAAATTAAAGATCAGTAGTATCAGTCTAAGACTCTCATTTCCGTTTTCTTAGAAATATTTATTAGTGTTTCTATCTTTTCTCAAACATAAAGTAAAAGTGAGCTATAGAAAGCTGCCTAGAGACCTGAATATAAAAATAAAAGGAAGATTAAAGAAAGGTACTGTAAGCCAGTACAGACAATGAAATTAAAATTATACCTTGATTCAGTCCAATTCTTTCAAATATTTTATATGTTCTTTGACCTATTAGTCTGGTTTTCAATATGTATATATAAAGTTACTTTGTAAGATCTTCTAAGATAAATGAATGAATCTGATGCTGGGAAAATAAAAGTGGAGGAGGAGGGAGGAGAAAAAAAAAGGAAATTGAAATGAGTTCTGTATATGCACCAATCCCCTACAGTGAATGAAGTCATTATATGCTTTAAACATGTACCAATAAAACAAAAAAATTAATATTCAGGGAACTAGTCAAATGAAAAAGCTTTTATTGAACTGTTCAAAAATGGGACTCTTCATAATGAAATAATAAAGTGATCAATGTATTTTATTGGTCTCAGTGTTTGGGTATGACTAACACAATTAAGTCTTCTTCAATGAGATATATTATGGTTTTGTTGTCACATTTTAAAATAAGATTTTCATATTTCTTTGCACATAAAATCATACTTTTAATATTTAGAAGACTGGGTATGAGTACTACCAATCAATCTTTATAAAATAAAAATATAGTCTCTAATTATGTTTAAAGCAAAATAAATCCAATGAATCTATTCACACAAAAATGCTATTATTATTTGCTTTTCCAGGAAATGTAGGTTTTCTTTTCAGAAGACTAAAGCTTTATTACATACCCCACACTAATTTGTTGCATGCCCTGTGACATTTTGCATATAAGAAATTCTCTTTATCCCAAGGTTCCTAGGGTGAACTCAGATGCTTATGTCAGGACTAACAGGAGGCAGGCAGTGTAGCTGTGCAGAGCTCCTTCCTCCTCTTGGCCCTCGCCCAGTTTTTCCTGTGCTCTTTGCACAAGGCCAAATACCCCAGAATGAAAATAAAGTCTTTGGAATGTTGACAGAAAGAATGCATTCTAGAAGCAAATCCTCAATTTTAGATCATTCTGACTGTCTAAGAGAAGACATCATTATTTAGAATTTAAAATGTGAATGAGAACCTCCTTCATCTCCTAGCAAAAAGAAAAAGAAAAATCTGTAATTTCAAAGCTGCATGTATTTGTTATTATTTAAAGGAGGAGTACATTTTAAAAGACCTGAATATTTTAGATAGACTTTTTTTTCTACCACAGAAGGCAGAGCTATTTTATTATAACTTTTGAACCTGTAAGATCAGTGAATTTAATTTAAATAGGCTGACCTTTGTATTTTGGCAACCAGAATCCACAGGAATTGGTAGTACTCTCTTTGGAAGAAGAACACCCTTTTCAATATTTATAAACTACATTTGTTTTGTTTTATTTTAGACAGGGTCTCATTGTGTAGTTCAGTTTGGGTTTGAACTCATCGTGATCCTCCTGCATCAGTTACCCCAGTGCTGGGATGACAAGCTTTCACCACCATACTCAGCTAAACGGCATCATTATCTCCTCTGTCTTTTCTCCAGTTAAAGGCTTCCCTTTCTAGTGAATACACCACGAAGTTAAATTACCTATTCAGGAAGAAATGATTTTCTTCCATTTCTTCGTGTGTGTGTGTGTGTGTGTGTGTGTGTGTGGTGTTTATATGTATTTAATTAATTTCATTGAGATAAGAGAAAAACTTTAGGTTTAAAAAAATTCTCTGAATACATTAATTTTACTGTTTAATGAGCCCTGGAATAAACACACATTATTATCATTCAAATGCTTCCAGTTAAAATGAAGAGAGAAGTGCATTGAAAAATATGATCTGGAAAGCTGGAAGTCATTGATTTTCAAAACCAAATTCTAGAAACTTCTTCTTCTCTTTCTTAATGACTTAATTTTTAATATGAAAATGATGATAGTTTTGATAAATATTATCATCATGAACTTATGTATGGATATTCTTAGAATTACATACTTCATTTATCATGATTGGGTAAAATCTTCCTAGAGAAAAAAATGCATTGAATTCTCAAATGTCTAAAAATGATGAGAAATGGTGGTATAAGGAAAAGTGTGTAAAACCAAACTCTGGGAATAGTAATGGTAAATTTTAATTATAGTAAAGTGCTCAGAAATTATGTAACAGTGCAAAATTAATAATCCAATATTTCTACATTTTCTTCGTAGTAAGAATAGTAGCTCCAACCAGAGATTCTACATTTTTGATCTGCAGTCAGGTGAGCATCAAAGAATAGTAGAGGATTATGAATCTGTAAGTGCATTGAGGTTTATCTGTTATCAATATGTATTGTGTGTATGTATTGCTTATTTCTGAAGAATAATGATTTCATAATGATTAATGCAATACAAAAAACATTTGAAAGCATACCTCCATTTATTTTTGATTACCATATAGTTTCTGAAACAATTAACATTGAAAAAAATGACAAGTATACATTATGCTAAAACATATGGGAGGTATAGAATAGATGGTTTCTAAGTTGTGTTCCATTCAATAGGGATAAAATTCAGATATTTAATTAAACATACCAGATGCAGGTTTATAATTTAATATTTTAATTTCAAAGTTTATTTGTTATATACAGAAACATAGTTTTAAAATGTAGACCATTTGCCGGGATGTAACTCTGTAGATACGCAGACTGCCATAATAGACTATTAAGAAGTGTGGATCAAAACCTGAGTCCCTGTCTGTTTTCTAAAGGTGATAGCTATCAGATATATATGCACATACATTTCATAAGGACTTTAGTTATTAAGTATAAGACTGAAGATTAAAAAAAATTAGTTAACTGTTTCCCTAGCCAAAAAAAGTGTTCACCAAAAAATTTCACTTTAGTTCTATCACATTAAACATACTCACAGTATCACAATAATAACATACTCATGAGGCAGTAGTTGATCATAAGCTATGCTGCACCTCTGGTAGATTTATAGCTCTGCATTATTAGCCAGTCTCTATTTGCACAGGTGTGCATAGTCACGGAACATAAAGAAGGCTCTTGTACTCATTTATTAATGGGAAGCTTGTTGAACTAGTTGTTCATAATAATAAATCCAATTATGAAAAACTGTCTTATAAAGCAAGATTTAAAGACAATTAACCAAGTACAATTTCTTTTTTATTATCTTTAACTAGTTCATTTATCTTTAACCAACATTAAACATGAATTAAAAATAGTTCAATTAATTTTTAGATTTGAATTGTCCTGTATATATAAAAATCAAGGAAACAAGTTTGAGGTTATTCTACTTTATTTTAATTAGTTTTTGTTAGACTATTTCATTAGTCTAACAAAAGTTGAGATTCATAATGTTTCTTTTCATGACATTAGCATATTAAATCATTAGCCAAGGGGTCTGTTATTGATCTGGTAGTTCGTATTTTCAATGAGACAACACAGATTCTTCATTTAAAATAGATTACATTAGGTGATAATAATTAAATATGTGTCTTATTAATGGTAACTGAGATGTCTTCTAATTAGATACAAATAATATCTCATAGGTTCATAAATTCCTGCAAAATATTAAAAATTGAGAACAAAGTCATGTGCACTTAGTAACTAACTAACTAACTAACTAACTATATATATATATATATATATATATATATATGATACATGTTTTATTTTTATCCACTATGAGATCTTTAACTACAACATGGCCTCTGGTTAGTTTTATAGTATCTTTCTTACAATAATGATATTGGGTCAAATAGTAATTCAAAATACATATGGTTGTCCAAAGATACACTGAAAAAATTTTGTCATCCTTCCAAACTTTATTTTAGTATATATGTTTAAGCACAATGAAAATAAAGCATTCTAAAGAAAGTGTGCCTTTGTTTATTCAGGCAAAGGACAATGATTGATTATATAATAATGCAGTATATTATTTTTAAAAAACCACTTTCCATCATATGGCCCTCAAATACTATTTCACCTCACATTTCTAACTCATTGAAAAAAGAGAAAAATTTAAGTAGATATAAGAACCATTTTTATTACAGATGAAAGACAATGACAGTAATATTTTATTTTTATGAAGCAGAGATTTTTATTTATGATTTCATAATTTCTAAATATATAAATTTGGCTCATATATATATGTATATATGGAAGGCAATAATCTAACAAGAGAATTGGAAGAATACATTATGCATTTTACAGATCCATGACTATTTTCAAGGAAAAAATTAAAAGTCAATTTGGTTTTTTTTGGTTTTGGGGATGAACTTTGGCCTTGCCAAAGAGGCGTTTATGCCGCTAAGCTAAACCACTGGTCCCCAAAAATCAATTAAATAATTAAAAATTGTTCTCCAAAGAATTCAGTCTTTCTGGACATGGTAGTGCACATCTATAATCCCAGCACTAGAGAGACTGAGACAGGAGGATGGTGGCAAGTTCGAGACCAGCCTGGTTTACAAAGTGATCTCAAGGCCAGCCTGAACAGTGAAACTCTGTCTCAAAAAGACAAAAAAAAAAAAAAAAAAAAGATTTCAATGTTATTTTTGAATATTCTTTATATTCTTTAACAACTTATAATATTATAGTTATGAAAATAAGTATTACAAATGAACAACCATATACATTTTAACATTTGAAGTTTAAAATATAGTATTAAAAACACTTTACTTGGCACTATAATATTTTCTTGTTATACCACAGTAGTAAATAACATATATAGTAACAAAAGAAATATATAATCAAAATTGGAGACATCACTTATTAAAAATTAAGTGTGTAAAAATAAAGCCAAAACAAAAATAGAGAAAACATTAACTGTGTAAAAATAAAGTCAAAACAAAAATAGAGAAAATATATAGAGAGAGTTCTAAAGGGGAAGTAAAAAAAAAAAATATCAATGCTAATTAGGGAGACTAAGGAAGCTCCATGACAAACTAGCATTTGATCTGAATCCTACTAATACAAAAGCAGAATGTAAACAGGAAAAAAAGGAACATAAAGTAGGGCTGGGAAACCAAGTTGAAAAAAATAGCATCAGAGTCTGGTGACTTGTTAGTCTCTGACAGGGGCCACAAGAGATAAAATGCAGTCGTGATTGTTACTTTTTCCCCACACATTGGGTCTGTTAGTCTGACAATTTTACGGTTGATGATCTCATATTCCATTTCAGGACTAAAAGCCCTTAAATCTTACGCAGATTTTCATTTATTTTGTATTTATGTAGAAAATGAGCTAAACTATTTGGGGAGGATTTTTATAGTTTCAATCTGAACTGAAGTGATAATACTATTTACATTTTTTCTTCTTGTTTACAAGTATTTAACATTTTCATATGATATCAGAGGATATTATATGGCACATCTACTAAGATTCTCCAATATCTAGTGAATGTCTAGTGATATCTCCAATATCATCTCTTAGGAAAAGAATGGTAAATCAGTGTCTGTGTGAATAAATCCACCTCGATTACTTTCAGGGATAGTCAGCCTCATCAAATGTTGAAACATACAATACCAGGGTCAGTAAGGATGTAGGGAAAGAAATCTCACAAGGTGTTAATGGGTGCATTAATTGGTGTGAGATTACTGAATGGTAATTCATCAATTCATTTCAGCACATTTCCACATTTTTCTACATTTTTGATATAACAACAAAATTCTGGTGTTTCAAAGGAATACAGAAATGTTTTGGTTCAGTAATTATGTTTCTTTTTTTTTTTTTACAAGGTCTCACTATGTAGCCCAGGTTGGCCACAAACTTCGTGATCCTTCTGCCTCAGCCTCCCAAGTGTTGGGGTTACAGGAGTGTGTTACCACACTTGGCTCAGCAATCACACATCTAATAATGTATGCCAATATAATGATTTAGGATGCATGAAGCATTCTACTATTATTTTTTTTAAAAAGCTCATGTTTGTATATGAAGTAGAAACTATTTAGCATTAACATAGATCCCTAACAATAGGATATGGGCTAAATAAATTACAGCTTAATCATAATATTTGATGCCACTATGAAAATTACAATGTATCTATATCTACATATTTAATTAGTAATGTGGAAATTTTCACAATATATGCAAATAATGTTTAACATGAATTTGTATATGATGAGCATGTAATTCATCTTAGATATTATTTTTATATTACTAATAAAATATAATAAATATAAAGTAATAATAGGTTTTATATCTATATACATATATACTAAATTAGTATAGGGAGACAAATAGCTATATACCAAGATCTTAAAAACTGTCATATTTAGGACATGCTATACTAATTTAAAAATCATTGTTTGTTTTATAAATACACTTTCTACATATTTTCTAATTCTGTTAATAATTTTTATAATGTATTGGCTCACTTCAAATTGAAATCCATCTAGACAAAGCAGTATTGTGTCCTTGCTCTGTTGATTCACTAGATTAAAAAAAAAAATCTTAGAAACTTAACATGGCCAAAAAGTCAGGCAGACTTTCATTAAAAACCACCTAAATTGTAACCATTTACTTTACAATTATGTACTTATCCACTTGCCCAGACCCACATGTCTATAAATCATGTATATGACCTTTTTACAAATCAATTTTATTTGAAACAAAAATATTCCCTGACATTCTTTTAAAACATCTCAGAGACAAGCCTTCTAAATGAACAATTCAGAAAGGTACACTCATAAGTAACCTTTCAATTTTACATTACTCTTTTAGTATTTAATAAACTTAAAAAACTGGGAAGTTTTAAGAAAAAAAAACATCAGTTCTATAGTTTGGATGTTTTAGGCAACTGTTTTCGCTAAGCACACATCTGATGTGCCAGTGGGAAATAAACATGCCATCCCTTTCCTTAGTTAATATTTAAGTACTGAGTTCAATGAAAAAAAAATAAAAGTAATGAATGTCTAAATGAAAGTGTACAACATGAAGGTTTTTCTCTTTGTGAAAGTTCTGCTATCTTAGGTCTGACTGTCCCATCTTACTATTCATTACTAAACTTCTGAGCAATATATTAAACAAATTTCAAGTTAAAAGTTTGCACAATGTCTCATTTTTTCTCATCTCTCAAGATGCATGATCGTGACACATTTTGGGTACTTTCTCTCACTGTTTAAAATTTTAACACTTTCAATAATGATCTCACTTATCATACCATGTCTTACATTGCATTCAGTTTTACTTGTAAGAGCTATTTTGCTGAGTGTCGTATAAATCTAAAACCACATAATCTTACAGCTCTGCTTTTATTTTTTCCCCTAATTCTCTTCATTACATATCCTTTAGGTCCAAATCATGATAACTGGGAAATCACAGACATTTAAAAATGATTTTTAGTTCATTTAGTTGCTTACCTATAGTTTGCCTAAACTGTTCTTGAGAGGGAGGAATACAGCCTCTTTTAAAATACTTTTCAGAGATGAAAATCACTCCTTCCCTCAGTAAATGGCTTTGAGCTATTTACATATTACACTTGGTAGGCATTAAGGAGGAATATAAAAATGAATCAGAATTATAACCATTAAATAAAAATGTTCCTTGAAAAACTAGCAGAAATAAAAGGCTTATTTAGCCAGGATAATAAGTTGCCTTCATTTAGTTATAATATAGATTTAAAATAAAAAGAAATTTAATATCATACAAGTCAGGCATGTGTTAGCATGACTCAAAAACTAATCAAAGGAAAACAAATAAAAACCTTTAATTTCACAATATTTTATAATTTGCTTCTTCTTTAATTTTTCTCTTTTTATAGTGCTTCTTTCACCAAAATAATTACCAGAGGGTTTTTTTAAATTCGTGTATTTGTGTTCAAATAAGAAAGAATTTTCAAACTGTCATCTCTACTTTTTGTTAACAGAGTTCACAATAAATTTTTAATTTTAGGAATTTGCCAAACTATTGATCAATTTCAAATAGAATTCAACAAATTTAATGCTTCTTATCATTTAATGGTATTTAATCCATTCTATTGTCATGTATTTTTCATGAAAAAAGTATATTAGACTTAATATATAAATGATGCGTTATAACGAGTGAAGGGTAAATACTAGGAACCAATCCAGAAACAATGAATTTGCATAATCAAAATAATTACAGATGAAAGAAGACACAAGTTATAAGATAGCACAGTGAGGCAGAGGTACAGTGAGTTCAAAGCAGTTGCAATACAATATTTATAAAGCACTCCGTGATTTAATTCTTCAAAACATCATTAAGGCAATAAATTCATTTAATTTTATTCAATTTTAATTGACTTCAAGCTTCATTTGAAATTTATCTCAAATTGTGATTGAATAAGCATTATAAATGGTGCCTAATTCAAAATGTAATCCTCTTAAGTTTTAATATTATTGTAATAGAAATTTGTCAGTGGTAGGAACCCAGGCAAATACTTTTCTATTAAAAGAGTTAAAAGTAAATTCTGAAGAACACTGGAATACAATGTCCCATATTCATGGATTAGAAGAATTAATATTATTGAAATATCCACACTGCTTGAAACAAACTATATACCAAATAGAATTTCTATCAACGTAACAATAACATTTTTTATAAATAGTATCTTATAAAAGCAGACACACGGCAGAGCGAAATAAAATACAGAGCTCAGAAAGACACCTACATGTTTAGATCCAGGTTTATCTTCGACACACATGCCAGGAACACATGAAGCAAAGGACAGTTTTATCAATAAACAGTGATGAAAAACTGGGTATGTACATGTAGAAGAATGAAACTAGACATATCACCGGTTACAAAAATCAACTTAAAATGAATGAAAGACTTAAACTTAAGAGCTAAAATTAAGAAACTAGAAAAAAAGTATAGAGAAGATGTTTCCAGACATCAGATCGAGCAAAGACATTTTGGGATATGAACTCAAAAGTACAGAGAACAAAAGATAAAACAGACAAGTGGAATTACATCAATTTAAAAAGTTTTTGAATAGCAAAAGTAATAACAGTAAAGAAGACAACTGATGGAAATATTTTTAAAACTACATCTGGCCAAAGGAATATTCACACTATAAAAGGAATTCAAGAATTTTAATGGCAACAAAATGAATAATCTAAAAATACATCAAATATTTTTTTCAAATGAAAATGTAAAATTATAAAATATGTGGAAATTGTTCAGCATCATTAATCATCAAAGAAATGCATATAGAACTACAATGAGATAGTACTACCTTCCATAAAAGTGGCTACTATTAAAAGACAAAAGATGACAAATGCTGATGAGGATGTGGAGAAAAGGTAAGTTGCACAAATTCTTGGTGTGAATTAAATTAATACAGACATTACGGAAAGAAGTAGAACTCCCAAATCATTTGGCAGTCCCATTCTCAACTATTAGCCAAAGGAAATGATATTAAAATATTAAAGAGGCATCTACTCCCATTGCAGCACTATTCTCGATAGTCAAATATTGAATCAACTCAACTTCCCATCAACAGATGATGGCTAAAGAAAATCTGGTACATCACATGATTGCATCATAAATGGCTACATTTGGTAGAAATATGATGGACAATCAGACAGAGCTAGGCCCTTGAGGAGGGAATCAACACGGAGGATGAAACCACAGCACAGCTATAGCTGGAGGTGCATCTGTTGAGGCCCAGGCCTTAAAATGAAGACAAGATGACCAGGTCTACAAGGCTCACCAAGAGATAAATTAACATTGATGTCTGTCACTCAGCTGGGTGCCCAGGACCCCTTGATTTGTCTCTTCCTAAAAAAGATCCTTCTTATTTCCAGGTACAATTATTTTATGACCTGCTTCCCCATTGGATCAAATTTGCCTAAGTGATTAAATTTGTAACCTTATTGGTTGATTATAGTTTCATCCCTCATTGTACCCACCTCGTAATTTTGTTCTTCACCTAGTGATTTTGCTGTTTAAAACTTACTCTGTAAAGTCAGATCTGTGGTAATCCACTTGGGACCCCTCCTGTAGCTACTTTCCAATA
The DNA here is from genome assembly GCA_004027295.1 of Dolichotis patagonum. Taxonomy (NCBI): domain Eukaryota; kingdom Metazoa; phylum Chordata; class Mammalia; order Rodentia; family Caviidae; genus Dolichotis; species Dolichotis patagonum. Next base: position 44,820 of record PVJX010010579.1, read on the forward strand.
AATTTTCCTATTGTTAACCTCTGTTTTTCTTCAGAATGCATTCTTTGATCTTGACGAATCTGAACTTGATGTATTGGATATATAGTAGTTTGGGAATTACATTTATTTCCCCTATATGAACAGTATATTACTCAGCCATAAAATGATGACTTTTTGTCATTTTTGGCAACATGGATTTACCCAGAGATCCTTATCTTAAGTTAAAAAATTGAGTCACAGAAAGACAGATAAAGCACAATCCTACATTTTTCATGTAGGAATCTAAACTGTCATTCTTGCAGAATATGACAGTGATTAACCAAGACGATGAATGGCTGGAGGGTTAGGGAGAGTTTGGCCTAGGGGAACAGTGTTACAATTAGATAGAAAAATAACTTCTTCTAATCTATTACACAGTAGTAATGATAATAAACAATAATGTATTATCTACTTCAAAACAGCTAAAAGAGAGAATATGAAAAGTTCTTGCAACACAATGAGACATGTTTGAGGTAATGGATGTGCTCATTATCCTGACGTGATCATTATGCAATGTATATATGTATCACCACACTACCTTTTACCCTGTAAATGTGCACAACCATTATTGTCAACCAAATATATAAATGAAAGGAGAAAGAAATAGTTTACCAATAGACAAGACAGTCCTACCAATTCTATGATTCAAAGTTCTGGTAAAGGAAATAGAAGGAGAAAATTAGCATTTGTCAGTTTCCTACTGAATTTAGTATTTGCTAAGCACTGTGGTAGGTATGGATGTGATCCGCAGTCTCATTTAATTCTCAGATCAGTACTATCCATCTGCAAATAGCAGTAATATTCTGTATGATAAAACAGACATTGAAGCACTTACAGATTATTCAAGTTCACCAAAGTCTCAAAGGCACAAATGACAGAGCTGAGATTTTCAAACCCAAATTTTATTTAGTGTTATAAAATTGTTTCATGTTCTCCTTCAAAGTAATTGTGTTGATAGTTAATAAACTGTGGGTAAAGAAGATGTGGGTGAGAGGGAGAGAGGGAAGGAGGCAGAGATAAAGATAGAGAGAGAAAGAGAAAGAAGACAAATAGATGACAAATGGAGAATATATCACTGATAGCAAAAATAGTACATATTTATTTATGTATTTCAGTATCCCTGAATCATTTTAATGTCTTCTCATCTTGTAAATATAAAATGAGACTGAGCAACTTCCACTATTCAGATGTAGTACAGGAATTATCTATAATACTTAACTTGCTCCAAAGTTGGTTTTCTGGTTCATATAAGTAAGTGAATAAAGAGGAATCTTTTCCCTAAAGCAATGTTATTTAGGTGCTAAGTTTTCCCATTATTCAAGAAAAAAAGAGAAGGTATGTCTCACCAAGAGTAAAGGGCACCCTGGTACAAGGTGACCCTCACAATTCAGCCTCACTCCTTCACTAGAAGAATGGAAAGGAAAATATCAAAATGCCCAAGGAATACAACATCTATAGGATAAATAACTTTTATTGTAAGCTATTCATTTATATTTGTCCTACATTATTTTCTGTTAATTATACTTACATTGAAATTTTTTGTTAATGTACACTGTGAGATTTCTGAAAAGACAGGGTAGGCTGATAGGTATAGTATGCATCTAGAGTAGAAATTATAAATAGGACTAAAAACAAATCTAACAAAGCCGAGTCTTTTAAAACATATTTAGATGACAGAAAGATTGTTCTATTTTAATATTGTGTTATATACGCTCCAACAAAGTAAATACGACATCTTTTTTCTAATCAGTAATAGATAGAAAAAGGAATTTCTGATCATTAATAGAGATAAGATTTCAAGCATTTGTAAGAAGAGTGCCAAAATTCCTGTGTTCAAGTCCCTTGCAGGCATTAGCAGCCAGGTGTCTTGATTGATTTACTTAATTTCATCAAATTTAGATTGATAATATGAATAGAACCCTTCCTTACAATGTAGTTCTGAAATATTAAACATAATTTATGTAAATTATTTAATCAGTTAAACAAGAAGTCAGTCTATTGGGACTATTGCTATTAGACCATTATTTTAATTGTAAGTTAAATTTTAACTAACAAAAGCACCTGTCAAAAGGAAACAGAAGCTCGGCTATTAAGCCAGACAGTAAGATGTCTCTGAGCCATCTAGTATTTCTCAGTAGTATCTCTCATAATTTCTTTTGTGTACTATCATGTCAAAGAAAGACACGAGTGTGACAACATGAAAAAATTGGCATGTAATCTGCAATTAAAGAAAGATGACTTAACGAGGCATGGTAAGAACAAAGCTTTCTATGCCTGCAATGTAAATATTTATTTTCAACCTCTGTGGATAGAAATGTAGTAGTTGAAATTTCCCATCTATAATATTTTAACTTGTTAGCCATATACCACCATCACGATTGTTAGAAATGTCATTAATAGTAAATTGCTAAGTTACAAGGTCACCTGAAGAATAAAAGCACTTTACTTGGTCAATTAGTTGTATTTGAATCAATTGGACTATTAAAACTCAAGAAAAGAAGGTGAGACAAGCTTAATTGAGCACAGAGGGGCCAAGTGACGCTTTTCATACTTGAGGAAATGTAGCTACCATCCCTCTAGCTCATGTTCTGAGGACTGAGCCCAGCGTTTCACGCGTGAGGGGCAACTACAGGACCCTGCTAGCACCCCAGCTTTTAAAAATTTTTCAAATTCTGAAATGGACTTTCACTAAGTTACTCAGGCTGTCCTCAAACTTATGATCTTCAGGGATCTAGGATTACAGATGTGGACCACCAGGCCCATCTTTTCACAATTTCTTTTATCAAAATCATTCTCATATACTCTTGCCTTTGTTGTGCCTGAAATCAGTCAATGACAATATTAGCAGTATTCTCTGAGTAGAACAAAGAAAACTTGAATGCTGCTAGGGAGGTTGACAAAGGAGTACTTATTTTTGCATTTCTTGATAATTTTCTCTTTTCATCTTTTTAATGACACTGAAGTCTAAGAGATTTCTCATTTTATAGACAAGGACAGCATTCTTTTATTATAGAATTTGTATGTGACCATTTATCAGTTAATAAATTAACCAAATGAAAACAATTACAATGTGCTTTCTTTTCTGGCATTATGTATATGAGAAATTGTACAAAATTCTCTGTTAATAACTTTAATGAACGAGATGATTTCAAATAAATCCTGTGCCACAATATCTTTGGACTCTGTATGCATCTTTCAGATCACTCAAAGACAGTGTATGGACTTTTGTTTTACAGACAGAGTTTAAAGCGAATCCAGTGATCTGGTTTCCCAGCTTACTGAGGAATAGAAACAGAAAACTGGAAAACATAGATGTTAAAATCAGTGACATCAGTTAGCAAAGATATGGAATATGTGGGTAAATAAGGCAGTAGTAAATACAATACTATGTGTCACTCAAATCAGTGTGATTTACTAAAGGGAGAAAGAGTCACAATGATTCAATAATTTAAGCAGCATGTTTGAATCAAGAAAAAGTGAAGATATTCTAAGTGAGCATGATGCCTATAGTTACAAAATTTGTATTATGTATTTGAAAGTTGCTAAAGGAGCATATCTTAAATATTCTCACCACAAAAAGTAAACATGTGAAGTGATGAATGCATTAATTAGTTTGATGTAACTTTACATCTTACACATACATCAAAACATTTTATTGTACATTACACACTTTTTTATTTCTCAATTATTCTTCAACAAAATTGTGTGTGTGTGTGTGTGTGTGAGAGAGAGAGAGAGAGAGAGAGAGGGAGGGATGGGGAGGGAGTAAGAGAGAGGGGAAGAGAGAGAGAGATACAATTCTTAGTGAGAAACTGGCTCTACACTATGATAGCTTTTCTATATTTTACCAATTTTAGGAGGGCAAGAAAGCATGCAGTATTTTGGAGGTTTCTGTCAAGATTTTTAAAAATTGCTCATTACTTTAAAAGAAGCTGTGCCTCAGAGAAATGAAGAAATGTATGTGAAGTCACATATTGATGGTACAACCATATTCAGCCCTCTGACTCTCTAGTTTCCCTGTGTAAGACATTCAGCGTTTATTCCTTGTGTTCTTATGCCTGCCCCGTAACAGGTTCAACAGAGGCAGGCTAGGCATTTTAAAGTCTTTATTAAACAACATAAAAATTAGGTATACGTATATACTTGTGTGTAAGCATCAAATACAGAAATTTATATTTAATTTCTTTGTTACATTGACTTTACTTTTCAAAGATAAACCATTTCCACTAATTTGTTCAGGATGGATTCTAGTTCATATTCTTTTCTCTTCCTATATCTCTGAATTTGTCATGTGCTTGCGGCCTTACTGATATTTGCCTAAACGGTTTCTGATTGCAGTATATTTTGAATTCGCAATTGCTCCATTTTTTGCCTTCTGCAATAAATTTCGTTTGTCCTCGTGTATTCCATATTTTTAGTTTATGACTAATTCATCTGTGCATGACTCAAGAATTCCTTTTTATTCCAGCATATATGAAATAATTCCTCTTCTGTTGAGATCACTACAGCATACATTCAAGTTTCATTCCCCATATGTCACTACTGAAGATCTACAGGATTCATTCAATGTTGTTTTATTTTTTATCCATCAGATCTTTGTTGTCAGGCGTACTTACTTCAAAGTAACATTTACAGTGTAAAATAATTGTTAAATAAAATAGCTACAGTTGCTTACCTTCACTGCATTTTCATGAAACCCCAAAACTAAATGTACCAATATATCCCCATCAGTGCTCAGAGGGATAGCACTCAAGAAAAATAGGGCAATGATGAAAAACAGAAAAACGATGAAATGGCAATTGAAACTAAGAACATTTCAAAGTTGAAATTTGTGGGTCTATTTTATCTCCACATGCAAGCTTTAAAAAAATCTTGAAAATTTTTCTTTTGTAATACTGAAATAATTTTAGCAAATATTTACCAAACAAACTCATATATTAGAGATTATGACATACCTTTGAGTCCTGCCTACAAAGTGTTCATAATTTTAAAAAAACACAAACATAGATTAGAATAATGTTGTGTGTTGTAATAATATGAGCATAGCTGACACTTGGTAAACAAAGGGAAAACAAATATTAAGAAACATGAAAAGAAATATTTTATACCTAAATAATTCTTACATTAAAATAGTATAGAACTAGGAAAAAATAAGTCAGGATGAATTCCAAACAATTGGCAAAGCACAGAAATAAGAAGTAGCAGAATATGTGCAAAGAAATGTTGTGCAGATAAGGGTGTCAGTAGTGGAAAGAGCAAAGAAGAAACAGGAAGAGTGGAGAATATACTCCTACTGCAGAAAGTAGACTCTAACTGCTTTCACTATAGAATTTAGAATATCTAATTTTAATACAGTGTGTCTCTATGTGTTGTCATGGTCAAATACGATATGAAGAGGTTTAGTCATTTCCCTCATACCTCGGAGGCTTAATTTTTAACTTGGGATTTCTTAATACAAAATTAAATAAGCCCATCTGGATGCAGTAGATTAGTTCTGATTACTAGCCCAGGCATTTGCTGACTTACTCCTCAACTTTCCAAAATAAACTAAGTGTAATTGTCTTTCTTTGTCTAGTTTCAATTTCCAACATAATTTAAGTGGCCTAATTTGTTTCTTGTCTGAAATCATCCTTCATATTGTGATCTCATCCCATATTGGTGGATAATTTTTGGAAGAACTTTTGAAAGCATTTCAGTCTCCAGGACAATCAACATTTTTTTAAGCTTAGTTTGCTTGGAGAAATGGAGTTTATTTTAAATAGGAATTAGGATATGAGGAAGTATTCTCTGATTTTTAAAAAATATAATTTCAGTTTTGAGTATTGGAAATTATTTAATTGTTAAAAATATAATAGATGAAAATGAAAAATCAAATCTTTAAAACTAACAAGAATAGAAGTAGACAACCCTAACTCCATGCAATACTGACAAAATACTAACACAGGGATAATAATGCAAGGAACTGCTGCATACAATGTTTTGACTTTAAAGCCTATGGCAAACATGGCATTAAAAAAAACTGGAAAATACTTGAATTTTAGTTTGTTGCTTCTATTAATGGCCTTGGTACAATTATGAAGCTTTATCTTTTCTCAACGTTGTTTGAGACAGGGTCTCACTATGAAGCTCAGGCTGGCCTTGAGCTCACTTTGTAGCCCATGCTGGTCTCGAACTTGCAATGATCCTCCTGGCTCAGCTGTGATGACAGGTGGGTGCTACCATGCCCGGCTAATTATCAAGCTTTTACGTGATATGATGAGATTGAAAATGAGTAAGCATGGATACATCAAAGAATAAAAATACGTATTCCCTTTGGAAAATAAATGTAACTACCAAACAGAGAAAGAAGAAAAGTATGTGGAGTTGGATTTCAGTTTGAGGTCATCAGTATTACACCTTCACTTGTGCATTCCCATGCACTCCTGTATATGAATGCACACAAACACAGTATTTTTTCTTTTTTATTTCTCCAGGAAGGGCCAAGAAGCAACAAACATATAGTTAACAATCCACACAATTTAAATATTTGTTTCTAAATAATATTTTCTAGTAGTAAAAACTAAATTTTCCTTGGAAATGTGTGCTTTTAGTCTGCAGATAAAAAAGCAAATGATGAGTAGAAACAATTTGCTGGTCCAGAAAATGAGAAAACACTGAAATTTCATTGGGGACATGAAACAAGGGCAGCAGAGCCAGTTTAGAGTGGCTCACACTAATAATTTGGCATACTCAGAATGGTGAAAAGAATGATGATAATGAAATATAATATTTTGAGATTAAAAAGAGACACTATGCATAACAATGAGAGGCTGGAAAAGAAGTAGATACAGCGAGGGAGAGAAGAGAGAGGAAATGGGAAAAGACACTCCTTTTTAGCAAAAATAGCAACAATAAGTATAACACCACTGTAGTTGCAATTGATTTAGACAAGATCATTAAAATAGTGACTGAAATATTACTTGAAAATGACATCAGTTTCAACTTCACAGAGTGTAAAAATGCCTTTACAATGGGGATTATATGATGGTCTTAACCAAATGATGGCGCATCCTGTGCCTGCTGATGTGATGGAATGAGAGATGCACAGCCTTACTGATAAAATGTTTCTGACTGCAACATTTGAGATGAATTTACTCATGAGAAGATAGCCATCTCCAGGCTATGAGATATTTGGCAGGATAAGTGATCTGGAGTTTCCAAATAATTCCAGGTGAAAAAAACCAATGCAAGGGATGGAGACTGTTGCTTCATCAAGAGAGACTTAAGGAGAAATAATACCAATATATGAATTTTGATTGGATATAATCTTAAAAACATGCAAACCACAAAACTAAACAATAAAACATAGCCTTGATGAATCTTTTTAGATAATGGGAGAGTTGTGGAAATGGCGTAGGATGTAAATTACTGACACGGTTGAATTAATGTCTGCTTTCTTAGGTATTGCAAAGGGGATGAAGCTATGGCAGAGGTGGTGTTCATTTCCAAAATGAGCATAATAAAGTATTTATAAATAAAATATCAGAAATCTGCAGTCTAGTCTCAAGCCCTTTGGCAAAAGGACGTGTGTAGCAAAATGTTAACAGCTGATGAACTCGGGGAGGGAAATATGTCTTGTTACCACTTAATTCTTTTTTAGTGAAATAAACAAACAAACTGAACCATTAGTCCTTCCTAAACCCCACATAAACACATCCAATAAATTATGTACTCCTTCTGGGAATGAGAATTACTGTATTGGTTTTCCTCTCTACCAGTTCCTAGTCTTATGGTCCTCAAAGGTCCTCCCAGAAATGTATTTTCAAAATTAAATCTCAGCCTGTTACTATAGAACACTTTAGGGGCCTTGTTGCCCTTTGAAGCTTAGCACAGCATATAACATCCTTTATTTGATAATCGGATGACCTAGATTTCTCATTTCCCCTCTGAAATGACAGCATTGAAATTCAATAACATAATGTGACACTGCACATCTTTGAAATTACTTTGATGTTTAGAGCCTAATTGATTCTAATAATATTTCTTTTGATATTATAGTACCTAAACAAATAGTTTCAACATCATTGTTAACATAGACTTTGCAACATTTTGTTCTAGTTTTTAGAAGAAGGTCACAAAGAAGAGGCCCAAGTTAAAAATTTTAGGGCAATGCATGCATCTATCAAGCAAGCACCTCCGATTGATCTGTTAGCACAGCACTATTCTTTGATTCCTTACAACTCCTCAGGAAATCAAGGGCAGGTGGTCCCGTATAAGCATGCTATTGCTATTATTATAAATAACTGTAAAAAGTTGAAGTTTAGATAGCTTAACTCATGTGCTGTATCTAACAGGGCTTCTCAGAAGTGCTCTTACCAAAGAGTTCTAAGAGCAATATTCTCTCTTCCTTTATGTATTAGGCGATGTTTTTTGATGTTTATGTATCCTTTCAATTTATAGTACTCATTTAAGGAAATCAAACTACGTTTGTGAAATTCTATGCTCTGTGTGTTTTTAAGACAAACAGAAATAATCATAAAATGGATCTGATTTTCTCTTCCACACATAAGCTTCTTAGTTAGCAGTAATCAGATAACCTCACATCTCTATCATTTTTTCTATCGTAAAATGCTACCAACTCTGAAATTTGAAATTGTAGGTCTGCATGTCTTTAGATAATTTTCTACTGTGTATTTACACCATAGTATTATTCACTGATAGGACTCCAAAAAGCCTTTGTTTTCCTTCCTCCTGTGAAAACATACTTTCTCCTGCATTTTTATCATGAGTTACTGATATATCACCAAGCTTCCAAGTGAGTACTCTCAGTGCTACACAGAAATTCCTTCCTGGCTCTCTTACCTACCACAGAAAGTAAGTTAGTAGAGTGAAACAGAAATATTTGTCAAATTCAGTAATACTGCATTTGCATTTTTTAAATTAATTATGTTTACTGATACATTTTAGATATACATAATGATCACATTTATCATTTGTGCTTGTACATGATATGATTCTTTTTTCCCCATTCCTCTACCTGGCCCTCAATTCCTCTTTGCCTCTTTATTTACAAAAGCTTCCTTTCTATTTTTCCTTCTTTTCTTGCTTTCTCTTCCCTTCCTCCCTTCCCTCCTCCTGTTCCCTAGTTCCCCTTCCCATTTGAACATTTTCTTCCTATTTCATAATATTTATATATTTTGTTCCATTTGCTTTTATAGTTCCTCAATAAAGTAACCGCTTTTGACACTACTCTTATCCCAGATCTCTTAATAAGCCAAAATATGCAAAAGAGAAGCCTAGTAGATATGGCTTCATTGTCAGAGATGGGTTTGTATTCTGGGTGTATTTTTAGCCAGCTGAGAAGACCATCATTTTTTGTTACCTCAGATTTGTTTCTGTTCCAAAATGAGATGGCAAAGGTTATTTTAAGAAATTATGAATGATAAATGTTATCATATGTTATCAAATGTTATCATGAATGACATATGATTGGCACTTTACTTATGTTCGGCAAAGAGTAGATAACGGTAATGTTGTGTGGGCTATAGTAAGATATATTTAAGCTATGTCTTGAGGGATAAATTGGCTACTACTATAAACTCATGGCTAGAGGGATGTTCCTTCCATGCTTGTCTTATGAAATAAATGGTTAACAAGCTTAATTTAACAGAGGCAAAGGATGCAGGAACCAAACGTTGAACTTAAAGCTGGAGAGATATGGAGAGATCATATTATAAAAGCCTTTCAGTGACAAGCTAAGAATTTGAGGTGTTGGAAACTCAATGAAAATTTGTAAGCAGCAGAGAAACATAACTGAGTTATGTATGTTTGTATGCTTCCATGAGTTTAGGTCTAAGTGGTAAAAGAAAATAATTACTTAAAATAATTATTGTATCTCTTCACTTTTACATACTAAAGGTACATAAAACTGCATTTTGATATGGTCAAATATCTATCTATATAAATAGCATGTATATGCATGTATAAGGCAATAGATAAGAAATTGTAGTATACATACCCAATGGGTTACTACTCAACCATAAAGAAAAAATTTGAATCATTGGTAGGAAAATGGAAGCACCTTAATACCATGATGCTAAGCAACGTAAATCAGACACAGAGGGTTAAATATCACATGGTTTCTCCTACATGAGAATCCCAAAGTAAAAATAATTTAAAGTGCAAAATAAAAGATAAATGCTTAGAAAGTAGGAGGTAGACCCTTTGGGGATGAGAAGGGAATTGAGAGATGGAAGGAGAAAGAAGGAAAAAGGAAAGAAAAAGAAAAAAAGGGTTGTATGTATATGTATCAACTCCTCAAGAGGAATGCATTCATTATATGTTGAAACATTTACGAATAAAAATGTTTAAATAAAAAATATTAAAATTCCCCAAAACATAAAATCATACAAATTAACATCTTCATTATGTCACATTGTCACATTCATGTGTGTGGAGTATGTACAAGAATTTAAAACTTACTCCATAGCAAATTTCTGGTGTACAATACAATATGATAAACTAGTCCTCAGGATGCATATTAAATCTCTGTATCTTCTGTCACAAAAGATATTTGTGTGTGGCTTGAATTGCTACTCTGACAATTCTTTGTGAGATATTGTGATAAAAATCCTAGGTCAAAACCAAATTGTATAGAAGAGGGATAAAAATATATACTTTAATTCACTATAATTTGCAAATTATCAACTAACTAATAAAGAGACCAAATTTATGTACAAATACTTCAATTTTCTATTCATTCATTCTAGATATGTTCATGAAAACAAAGTTATCGATTATTTTGGGGAACCAAACTATGTTATATGTTTTTGACCTTTCAAAGACTATTTTTTTCCTGTGATATGTTATTTAATATTGCTGCCTATGGGGTTCTGGGAGAAAATGAGAACTGGACACAGTGCCAGTCAATGAAACGTTATCACCTGGAGCATTTGTAATCTAACTGTTTTATTAGGTGTTATGCTTTAATCAGAGTGAGAATGTTTACCTGAGGGGAAAGGTTTTGCACAGGGAAACTTAGTGCGGAAACTAACAACTCTATCGTGAAAGAAAAAAATTCTTTAAAAATGAATTGTTTAAATAAAGAAATAGAAATATGATAGAGCTAAATTTAGCAAGATGACTAAATGAGAAATTATAACTAGAATTAAGAAAAAAATTATTTTTATTACATCACTTGTGAAATGTCACATATGACTTATATTATTTTCCCAATTTATCCTAACTCCTACATTAATATTTCACTGTCCTTGTATGTCCATGTTTAGAGACATCTCTACTCTGAGTGTTTATCCTTTGTGTTGAAATACTAACTGAATCATCTCTGATGATTTAAAATAACTTTTTCTGAAAGCTTATTTACCCGTATTTCTGGATCTCCCACGTAGCCACAGATGCATAGGCCTGGTTAGGACAATAAATTCACTCACACATTTAACTTCCTGACTCAAATGCTGTGCTTCCTAACAGTCACCATGGAGGTTGAGATCCGCTCCTTATAATCTTGAGATTACTGGTATTAACCCCTTTTCCTTTATCCCTTCCCTATTCTGCCTGTTGAACCCATCAAATACCATCGCTGCTTTTAAGTATTTGCTGACTAACACTGAGTTTTTTGTGTAGTAGTTGATTAGTAAG